>OX375799.1:20130515-20288862 GCA_947359425.1 Lagria hirta
TTATCAAAAACTATAAAACAATGAAAAGGAAGAATATCAAAAAGAGTATAGGAGTTTCAAGCTCCCAAATTTTTCTAGCATTAGTTGAATTTTCTAAAGATAACTGTAACTTTTGGTCCAATTGCCGAAGTTGGTGATTTGTCTCTTGCAAGTCTTTTAGATCAAATTTAGTAAATTTTATTGGTTTCCAATTTAATCGTGCAAAGGGGTTCTTTGATTTGTATGATGTGCTTGTAACAATAGATATTTTTGGAAAAAAATGATTTGTTATCTTACGTCCTTTTGTCTTCATCTTTTAATCACCAAACGAAATGTTACATAAAACGAAGCCATCTGGTGGCGAAACGGAGTTCGCCGGGTTTGCTAGTTTGACTTTAAAAATAACTATAAATTATTATAAAATCAAAAACTCTCACAGGAGTAATAAAAGTTCAGGGCCTTGTATCCAATTTTGTAGCTTTTGCGTTTTATCCGAGCAAATACCCCTGTAAGAATGTCTGCAGGGTTTTGACTGGTAATTGTAAGTAATTGAATTTGTGCCACACGATGTGCCACAAAAGTTTGCCATTTTAACGGATCTGTCGTTATCCAACATAAAGTTCTCATTGAATCCGACCATAGATAAATTTAATATTATTAAATGAAATATTTGTAATTTAGATTATTTTTGTTGCTAAGGTTGCTAAAAGAAGAGCAGCGCAAAGCCCTAATTTGGGTATAGTTGACTTTTTGAGCGGCGCTACACGCGTTTTTGAACATAATAATCGCATCTGTATCTTATTGTTTATATCTGTGCATCTAATATAGAACACAGCTCCGTAAGACGTTCAACTTGTGTCACAGAACTCGTTTAAATCTATTGTTTTAGTAGTCTCTTGCATAATAATACATCTTGGAATGTCTAAATAATCGATCATCTGCAAATTCTGATAAAATTTATTGAATTCCGTTTCTAATTCAACCGGAATGAAATCATCCCAGTTAATTTTAGCCTCCGACAAGTTTTTCAAAGTTATTTTTGCTGTAATTAGTACGGGAGCAAGAATGCCTAAAGGATCAAAAATTTGTGCTATTGTTGACAATAAATTTCGCTTTGTTATAGTTTTTGGTGAATCAATATTTGACAGTTTATATTTAAAATTGTCAGTTTCGCAGTTCCACATAATACCTAAGGTTTTAGTCTCTACATTTGAATGTATTCTTATGTGGGGAGAGTTTTCGATATTATTTTCTTCTGGCAACAAAGATTTTTCATTAGAAGCCCACTTGTGTAGTTTAAAGCAATCCCAATTTAAAATTTCTATCAATTCATTTTGCAATTTAATTTCCTCTTTGATTGAATCTATCCCAACAAACAAATCATTCATATAAAATGAATCGGTCATTGTTTTACTTGTTAATGGGTATTTTATTAACGTTTGAGAAGCAAGCTTACGAAGACATCTCATTGCAAGAAATGGAGCACAGTTGAATCTATAGGTGAACGTTTTTAATCGAAATGTTTTTATTGAGTCTGTTTCTTTATACCGGAATATGATGCGTAAAAGATCTCTATCCTCTGGATGTACAAAGATTTTCCTAAACATATTTTGAATGTCAGCTGATAAGACGTGTTTGTGGAAACGAGCTTTTGTAATAATACTAAATAAATCTGTTTGAAGATAATAGATTGCCAGGTAATAAATTGCAATTGGGGCTTAATCCATTACTGGTATGTGAGCTTGCATTGAATACAGCTCTAGGTTTTAGTTCATAAATTGGAGAATGAGGTAAATAGTTAACGCGGCTTAATGAATTATTTGTATTATTTACTAATTCCATATGTCCCAAACGGTTATACTCTCTGAAAAAGTTGTTGTATTGTTTAAAAGCAAATTCTGGCAAAGTTTGTCTTTCCAAAACCGAAATTGCTTTATAGCACTATTCATAGATAAGCCTAAATCAAGGGGGTCTACTGTTTATTAACCTTTTTATGATTAATTGCTGGTGGCTGGTTACACCTCTTCAACGTAGTGGAATGTGTTAATAAAATTGACACAATATTTGAAATATTAACTAATTTCAATATATTTAAATAAAAACAAACACACACAAATACATGTTGCTTTGTCAAAAGCTGGAGGAAGAAGGTAGAAAAAATAACAAATCACGATCTTCATCGTTCTTGACTGGCGCGCTCTCACACCAGTTTAAGAAATTAAATATGAATTTCTACTTCTAATACATAAATCTTATAACTAATTCTACATAAATTTATGAGAATGATGTCATAACATACTCCCGCCGTTAAACACTGTGTTTAAATGAGAAACAAATAAAATAATAGAGGTAAAAAACAAAACATTTAAAAAAAAATATATCTTCTTGATTTGGAACTTGACAAATCTTAGCAATAGATCTTTTGTAAGTCCCACACGCAGTTTTTTTTGTTACAATTTGCACAATGCCATCACTACCACTATGTACATCCACTATTCGTCCTAGAATCCATCTTGTTGAGGGAAGATTATCTTCTATGATAACAACCAAATCATCGATCTTAACATTTGGTTGGGGATGTTTTCATTTAATTCTCTTCTGCAAGTCCGTTAAGTAGGTCAGGCTCCATCGTTTCCAAAACTATTGGTTCAGCTGTTGCAGTAATTGAAAACGGGACAATCGGTTAATCTTGGTGGCGTCAAGAGATGGATCTGGAGGCCCCACGAGTGTTCGCCCAATTAAGAAGTGAGCAGGAGTAATCGGTGTCAAATCATTTGGGTTGGATGACATTGGATGCAAAGGTCTGGAGTTTAGTATGGATTCGACTTGTATCAAAAGGGTTGAGTATTCCTCATATGTCGAAATACTTTCTCCTATCACTCTAACCAAGTGAGATTTAATAGCTTTTATGTTACTCTCCTAAAGGCCTCCAAAATGAGGACTATGAGGAGGCATAAAATGCCATGTAATTTGTTGTTGAGCACACATTGATACAAATTTATTCTGAGAATTTGACAAAAATTCATAAAGTCGCTTTATTTCTCGATTGGCTCCAACAAAATTCGATCCATTATGAGTATAAGTGATTTGGTGTGCCGCGTCTAGCAGCAATTCGTCTAAATGCGGTTAAAAATGACTCAGTAGTTAGATCCGTCACTAGTTCAATATGAACGCATTTCGTAGAGAAACAAAGAAATAAACAAATATACGCCTTGTATGTTTTATAAGGGCGACTTTTTTTATCACGCAATAATAGTGGACCAGCGTAATCTAATCCTGTGACAGAAAATGGTGGCGAAATTTGAACTCTGTGCTTAGGTAGATCCCCCATTATTGAAGTAACAGGTTTGGGGTGGATTCTAGCACAACGCATACAATTTTTTACAATTCTTTTTGCTGTATTCATACCAGACGTCGGCCAAAACCTTTGACGGACACTAAACAATAACAATTGAGGTCCTCCATGTTGTAATTTTAAATGTTCATTTTGAAAAATTAGTTAACTTATTTTTTCCGCTTAACAATATTGGGTGTTTTTCATCATAAGATAAAGACGAATTTTTTAGTCGACCACGTACTCTTAACCCACCTCTGTCGTCTAAAAATGGATTTAAATTCAGTAAATTTGATTTAATTGGTAAAAAATGCTTTGTTTTTAGAATTGTAAGTTCGGTTGGAAAGCTATCGTTTTGTGCTGACTTTACTAATTGCTCCATACTGTTATTCATTTCAACAACGCTTAGAGGCCCAACAACTTTTGTTCTAGCTTTACAATTGTTATTAAATCTCATACAGTACGCAAACACCCGTATGAGCCTGGATAGAGTAGAAAACTTTTCAAAAATTGTTAATGAGTTTATTGTTGCAATACTTTATCATGCACTCCCAATTCAAGAGTGCTGAATTGTTCAGCGGAATTGTGTAAACAATCTAAGATAGTACTACTATTAAATGCCCATTTTCGTAAAACAAAAGAAGCAGACTTCAAAATTGTCGAAATTTGTTTGCAAACAGATATTGCTTGATTTTCGTTGTCAAAGCCTGTTATCAAATCATCCACATACATATCATGATCTATTAATTCACTTGTTATAGGGTATTTATCTTTGTTGTCAATTGCTAATTGTTTGATCCATTTAATATGGGGTTATATAACTTTACTTCTTACATTAATGCACCCACCAGAGTTACTGAAAATAATAAAAATTTACTAGATCATATCTTTGCTAGGACAAATAAGCGTATTCAGAAACATCTTAGGTTCAACCCTATGGTTTTTCATACACATTTATCAGATCATTTTACAATATTACTGTCAATTACTTCTGAACACAATTGTACCAGAAACAATTCGGACGAAGAAAAAAAAACTATACAGGTAATAAATTATAATAAAATACAGAAATGGCTATCAAGTGAAACTTGGGATGATGTCTTTCAAGCAGATGATCCTGAAATATCGTATAACTATTTCATTAATAAAGTACAAAATAATATTAAATTAAATACAATTGTTAAGAAAATAAATAATAAAAACGTTAAACTGAAGCCGTGGATCACTACAGCAATTATAAATTCCATACATTTTAGAAATAAAAACTAAAAAAGAGATTATCGCAAAATTTTACTATTGAACTAAATGAAGAATATAAACAATATAGAAATATGTTAAAAAACATTATAAGACGTACAAAAAATGACTTTTATAAAAATGAATTGATAAATGCAAACAATAATTCTAAAAAAATATGGAAAATTGTTGATGAAATAACAGATAGTAAGCCAAAGAAAAATAACGAACAATTTAATATCAAAGATAATGATGGTCAAACATTAACAAATGATGCTGATAAAGCAAATATGTTTAAAAATTTTTTTTACTAACATTGCAGTAAATATATCAAATGAATTGGCGCGGGACGACATTACTTCAACTAATTTACAACAACCTATTGTTAATAGCTTATTTATAAATCCTCTAAAAGAATCTGAGCTTATTCTGTATATAAATAACTTAAAAAATAATGCGGCATGTGGTCCGGATGGAATATCTACAGTCTTCATTAAAAAATTTCATTTATTTTTAAAAAATCCTTTACTCCACATATATAATTTGATTATTTCAAAAGGCAGAATACCTAAGCAATTTAAAGAGTCTACTGTTACTCCAGTTTTTAAATCAGGTGATAAACAATTACCAACAAATTATCGACCCATATCTGTCATTAATAATTTTTCAAAACTTTTTGAGTATTGTTTGAAAACCAGATTGGTAAATCATTTAACGACACATAAAGTATTATCAGATAATCAGTATGGGTTTAAAAAAAATATTTCTGCCGAAAACGCCATTTGTAAGTTAACTGAAGGCATTGTAAATGCATTAGATTCTAATAAAAAATGTTTAACGGTGTTTCTGGACTTACGCAAGGCATTTGATTCAATAGTTCATGAAATCTTATTGTTTAAATTAGAAAAAATAGGAGTACGAGGCTTATCCCTAGAATTATTCAGGAACTATCTAACAGACAGGCTACAGTGCGTTAAAATAAATGATACATATAGTGACTATATGACTGTCACCAGGGGCGTACCCCAAGGAACAGTTATTGGACCTATTATGTTGTTAATATATATTAATAATCTTTTAAAACTTCAAACAGAAGCTAATATAATCGCTTACGCTGATGACACTGCTCTTCTCTTTGTAGGTAGCTCTTGGAAAGATGTTTACTATAATGCGTCGAACTCCATTAAAATTATTCAAAATTGGTTAACGTTTAATCTCCTAAGTCTCAATTTGGAAAAAACTAAATTTTTAAGTATTTCCATCACGGAGGTTGGCCAACCTGACCAAGATAAACTTATTATTCATGACACTAATTGTAAAAATAATTAACGTTGTAATTGTCCATTTATTGAGAGAGCAAATAATGTGAAATATCTTGGGATTATGGTTGACTGTCATCTTAAGTGGAAGGTTCATGTTAATTACTTAAATAAGAGACTTAGAAGACTATTTTACAAATTCTACAGTTTACGGGATATATTAAATACAAAAAATGTTTTTATTATTTATAATTCACTAGTAGAATCAATTGTTAATTATTGTATTGTGATATGGGGTGGTGTGTATGAAAATGCCTTAAACAGCTTAAATATAACACAAAAATATATTTTAAAAATTATTTTAAATAAAAATCGTCGCTTTTCCTCAACATTGCTATTCAGTGAATCAAATGTCTTCAGTATTAGGCAACTATTTGCATATCAGTGTCTCCTATGGGTATTCAAAAATCCTTCATCTCTCTGTGAAGTCGGTCATAGTTATTACACAAGGACCAAAAAAGACCAGTCGATTGTTCCTCCCTTTTGTACAAAAACTCACACACAACGTTTTGTGTTTTATTTTGGTGCAAAACTGTTTAATCACTTACCTCTTAAAATAAAACAATTAATGAATACTGATAAGACAACACCTGTTAAAAAAATTAAAAAAAATCTAAAATCTTTTGTAAAAGAAAGTTTCGACGTATTTTGTAAAATTTTTAAATAGTAAATACAATAATTTTTAATTTTATTGCCTTGCTTGATTATCTTTCTTCTTTAGGGTTGTGCTCTCCCTCACTTGCTTTTTCTTTGTATCTCTCCATATTTTAAATAGCTTCTATCTCAAAATTAACACCTTGCACTCCTCTGTATATTTGAAATTGTACGTTATTTTATTTTTTTTTTTCTATTTTTTAATTTCTTTTTATATTTTTGTATTTGTATAAATCTGCTAGTTGGATTATTTTAATGATATGTGAGACTGCACACAGGCAGATTTTGTTTAGGCAACTCATAAATTAAATAAATAACAATTAAATATATGTATGTGACAACATGCAAATTTATACTTAAGTATTTATTGTATAAAGATTAATTTGTATTTATGTTCATTGAATTTGTACTTCTACTTGGGAAAATAAATTTGATTTGATGATTTGATTTGATTTGAATAGTTAAATAAGGGGCGCTAGCCGTCCCATATGTAACGGTTTGAAGTTCATAAGAGTTGATATTATTACTTGACTCATCACGCCATACGATATCTTGTAAATATAGTTTGTCAGGATGAATTAATATTTGACGATACATTTTGGCAATATCAGATATAACAACAATACTATGCTGTCTGAAGCGAATTAATATGTTAAATATGTCGTTTTGAATTGCTGGACCAATGTGTTGAATATCATTTAGCGATAAACCTTATTTAGTTTTGGCTGAACCATCAAATACAATTCTAACGGCACTTGTAAGACTATTCTCCCGTACAATTGCAAAATGAGGTAAATAATTTCTCGCAGAATTCGTTGCATCATTGTGAGTTAATCGCCGCATGTCTCAACTCTAAATATTTGCTTATAAAGTTTTTATATTTTTCTTTTAATGTCACGTTGTGATTTAATCGCTTTTCTTGAAGAAACAACCTTTGCAATGCTGAATCTTTAGAGTTGCCTAACATAATGGGATCACATTTTAAAGGTATTTTAACTACAAATTTTCCGGATATGTCACGCGATATTGTATTAGCAAAATAGTCTTCGCAATATTGCTCTTCCTCTGTTAATTGTACAGTACTATCCGCAATATTTTCGATATCAGAACTTTTGAAGATCAAAATTAAGCGCAACATTGACATTGCATTTTGTTTGTTGCTGAATTGTATTAGTGGAGCCTGCTACTATATATCCTAAAACAGTATTAATTAAAGATGGTTTATTTGTTCCTAAACTTATGCGTCCATCTAGCATGATATTCCAAAAGAAATCTACCCCAATTAGTATATCAACCCGTTGTGGTATGTTGAATTTAGAATTTGCTAACTGGATTCTTTGTGGAATATGCCAGCTATCAATCGCGATTTTATATGAAGGTAAACAAGACGAAATATTAGGCACAACTAAACAGCTCACATGAGATTGATACTCGTTTATAGCTAATTTTATTAAAATATTGCATTTGGCTTTCAACTGTGATTTGCTATTGTTTATTCCGACAACCGATATATCAATTGGTGTTGTATCCGTCTTTAGCGTTTTGACAAAATGTTCTTAAATCATTGAACTTTGACTTCCCGAGTCTAAAAGTGCGTGAGCTTTGTAAAACTTGTTATTACTACCCTGAACATAAATAATTGCTGTTGACAATAAGACATAACGCTGAATATTTGCTATACTATTTTTACACAGGATTGAAAACCCACTAAAATCTTGTGATGCATCGTTATCGTGATTGTTGGATGTAGTTTTAACAGATTCAACATTATTTCTATTTTGTTACGGGTTATGATGTAATAGTGTATTATGTTTTCTTGAACATTTTTTACAAACACTCTTTTTACATTGTGAACTAATGTCCGGGACATCGGCTGCAGTCCCTTATGGCAATGAAGTCTGCCTCTACTAGATTTTTTCCAGAAGGTAGATGGCATGAAACCAATGGTATATCACCTCCATCCAATACCAGACTTATTGCAGTACCTTCTAGAGTATTGAGTTCTGGAAGCTCCATTGGGTAATGGTTGATAGAGTTTTTGACAAATGTAGCTACTCCTCTACTTCTACCATTTTTGCGGTCTTTTCTATAAAGAGAAAATCTGACCATATTTGGGCTTCTGCTGTTTGCATTCAGATGAGTTTCACTCACCATAATTACATCCAACATCTACCTTTCTGCAAAATGAACGAACTCATTTTGATTTCTTGCCAGGTCGTTTGCATTCTAAAAAGCCGCTCTAAAATTATTGCGCTGCCGCTGTTTTTGAGACATTTAATTTGTCTTTTGTTTGCTGCACTATTGCAATAAATCGTTGTCCAAAAAGTCGAATCTTTCAACGAAGCCGCGCGAATGCTCTTATACACAACAAGTGTATAAGGCTACGTTCAGCATTGCTCCCCTCCGCAGAGCTGCTGTTTTTGAGTTTTCCTTCCGCTCAGGAAGGTCCTGCTTTTGAAGATCCTCCTTTTTTGGAAGCGATCTCTCACAAAGCTGACGATGGCAAAGCAGAGGACACCTGCTTTGCTTTTTGGGGCTGTTTTACCATTTTTGGTTTAGCTGGCCTTTGTTGTAGAGCAGGCTTGACGGCTGCCTGCATTTTGGCTGAAAGTGGCTGCATGCTTTTTAGCGGCTTAGGGAAGCTTTTGCAATCCTTGCTCGCTGTGTGCGCTTCACCGCAGTTGGCGCAAGTTGGCTCAACTTCTTTGGGCTTATCACAGTTTCTTGATTCGTGCTCTTTCTCACATTTAACACATTTTGCCTTTACGTGGCAATTTTCCATGATGAAATTTTTGGCACTGATAACACAACATCGCTGCCTTCCTCTTACATACTGGGTCGACGTTGACATTTAGAAAGCACGCAAGCTTTTCTTCTGCCCGATTTGCTAGTTCAAGTAGCACCGAAAAGAATTCATCTTTTTTCCCGTTCTCTGTCTTCCTTGACAGTCGGGTGATTTTGTTGATTTTAAGTCCTTGTTTCATCAAGTCCTCTTTAACTTCCTGCTCCAAAGTTGCAGGGGGAATTGGTCTGAGTACCCTCTTTAAGGATTTCTCCTCAGAAGTGAAATATGTATGATAACATATTTCGTTAGCTTTCAGGAACGAAACTGTTGACCTAAAGTCACCTGATGATAATAATAAATGCCTTTTATTGCTAACTGAAAATAAATATACACATTCTCAACAATATACAATAAGAGAAATCAGGAAGCAATGTAGGGCGAAGTTCAGCTGAACAATGACATGCAAAATGCCATCATTCTCTGCTCTTCCACTTAACCTTAAAATAGAAGAAAATCAAAAATATCCCTAACAAAACATTGTAGAGTGAATTAATAAAATAAAATAAAAATAAAATAAAATTAAAGCATTGTTGTAGGCATAGACCGCATTCATAATAAAACAATTATTTAATTCTAAAACATAAGATGAGTACTGATAAACTAGATTAGATTGCTGATCTCTGATGCAACCACTGACGATACTGCTTTTTAAATTGTTTAATACCTAACGCTTTAAGATGTTTTGGTAAATTGTTATATATTTTAACAATGTTGTAGCTAAAAGATCTTTCAAACAAAGCAGACCTGTGTATAGGAAATAATAAAAGATCTTTTTTTCTAACGCTACATTCTCTAGACCGAAAGACAATCTTGTTGGAGAGGTACCCCGGAGGTTTAAAAGTTATGACCTTGTGAAATAGTGATGCAGTTTGTACTCTAAAACGATCTTCCATTCACCAACCAGCATCAAATAATTTCTGGCTTACATGTTCATACTTTCTTATTCCATAAATATACCTTAAACACGAGTTTTGAATTTTTTGAATTTTGTATTTTGTATTGTGGTCTAGACACGTTGAAAATATTTCTGAACAAAAGTTAAAATAAGACAATACTAACGTGTCACATAGACTAATTTTTTGGCTAATTGAAAAGTAAGATCTATGAGGAAATAATAACTTTAAGTGGCAATATGCTCTATAGAGACACATAGTGACATGTTGGCGATATCTGATAGTATTGTCCATAATGAGACCTAAATTTTGCGATTCCTACACCTTTGGAATAACTGAAGCATTTATCGTAAGTTCAGGTATAACATTAAATGTTTGACATAATAATTTAGGTCCAAATAGTAAAAATGCCGACTTAGATGGATTTATTATTAGAAAATGTTTTTTTGAGATGCTAGCTATGTTATCTAAGTCGCTATTAATTTTTCGAAATGCACTATCTATGTGTCTGGAGGAAAACTAAAATACAATTGCGTGTCGTCAGCATAGTAATGTTTGTTACAAAAGTTAACACAATCACCGAATAAATTTGTATAAATTGTAAATAATAAAAGACCCAATATTGAGCCTTGAGGCACACCTTTGTTAATTACAATAGGTTCTGAAACTTTATCACCTAATCTGACCTTTTGGGACCTATTTGATAAATATTTTTTAATGAAAGAAGTAGCTTCTAAGGAGAATCCTACAAATCGGAGAATAGACAATAAAATTTCATGATTGATGGTGTCAAAAGCCTTAGTGAAATCGAGTAAGACTAGACAAGTCATCATTACTTGGTCAGTAGCTTCTAAGATATCATCTTGAATTTTTGCTAAAGCGTTGGTACAGCTATACCCATGTCTGAACCCAGATTGCATACTTGGTAATATGTCATATTTAGTTAAGTGATCCTATATTTGTAGGTGCATGCATGATTTTCTCCAAAAATTTTGAAAAAACTGGTAGAATGCTAATGGATCGTAAATGTTTGAATTCTTGAGGATCCTTAACTTTCAAAATAGGGATAATGCATGCTTGTTTCCAGACATCTGGAAAATGACTCTCCAATAAGCAAGAGTTGATAATATGGACTAAAAATTGAAGAATATATGGACAAGAGTACCGTATCATTTGTAAAGAAATATCGTCAGTTCCAGGTGCGTTAGATGAAATTGACTCGATCACTTTTGACAATGTACTTTCCGTGATTGGAGAAAATTTAAAATTTGAATCGAAATGAAATTTTGTTGAATGCGCATAATAATTAATTGTATCATTTAATAGGGTATCATTTGCCTCCCCCGGTACGCACTTTATAAAATAATTGTTTAGAGAATCGACATCATTCAAGTTAGGCGGTAAGGAAGGTTTCTTTTTATTATTAATGTTTAAATACTTCAGGCTTCTCCAGAATTCCTTACAATTACCTTTAAATAAAACATTTCGAAAAAAAGATTTCTTTTCATTTTTTATAGCTAAATTTGTAAAATTTCGTAATTGCTTATAATAATTCCAATGGCAAAGTTCTTTAGATTTCTTATATTTTACTTTAGCCCTATCTCTTAATGTCATTAAAAAGCAAATGTTATCTGTGATCCATGGAGCCTGTTTTTCACTTATTTTTACAGTTCTAATTGGGGCGTGTTTATTGAAACATGTAAGCAACAAACCATTTAGATAATTAATTTTATCATCAATAGATGAAGTATAAAAAATGGAGTCAAGATCAGCTCAACGAAGATCGTTCAAAAACACTTTTGCATCAAACGTTTTAAAATGTCTATATGTATACATGATCGGTTTGCATACAACCGTACTTACATTTAGTGTACAACAAACTAGATCGTGATCAGAAAATGTGACATTATCCACTTGAGCATCTAAAAGAATATCCTTGTTATTTATGACTACATGATCAAGAAGAGAAAGAGGAGAGTCAGTGACTCGCGTGGGCTCTGTAATTATTTGTCTCAGCCCTAAAACATTTAACTAATCGGTATATAAAACAGTTATAGCATCACTGTCATCAAGAATATCAATATTGGTATCTCCACCAATAATCAATTCATCAGTCTGAGGCAATAGTTCCATTAATACGTTTTCTAGCTCATCAAGAAATTGCCTACCGTTATGGTGTGGAGGTCGATAAACTACAGAAAAAATATTTTTTTTAGTATTAATTATTACTGGAGTGACTGGACGAATGGATTCCAGTCGACGACACTGGAGTATTGATCCTTGGCGCGAAGACTCGGGGACGGAGATGCACGAAGTGGGCCGATTTTGGGCGAATCGGTCGAACTAATTCAACCTTTTCCTCTGAATTTGAACACTTCTATGGTCTTTTTGGACACTTTGCACTAACAAAACTACCCGAACTGAATTTAACACTTACTAAAATGTGTTTTAGCACTTTTTAGAAAGAATTTATTCATTTTCTGCTGCTTTTTAGCAAATTTGATGAGCCACTGCAATCACGTACACTCTCCCGAAGCTCGAACTAGAATGGTTGGGTTGCTTCAATCAAATCATGTCCCATTGGTAACGCCTAAGAAGCTATATTTAAAAATTATTTCGCTTCTATACAGGCCACGTGTTTGCCTTTTCAAACTGTTTGAATGAGATCTAATATGATTATTTATAAACGTTATTTGTGGTTATTTACTGAGCATCTTGTGCTGGTGACTGGGTCAATTATTGTTTCATAAATGTGTGTTATTTCTACATGTTAATATATCTTTCAACAAGTCCGGCTTACAAAACCGGTCAGTGGTTTTCATTGATTTGAAATGATTAGTGCATGTTTGTTATTTTTTTTATAGGTGGAATATTTTTCAATTCTTCAGTATGGGTACTGATGGAAAATGCTACCTTCTAACAGCACTATTTGATTTGGACTGATACCGTAAGCTCCGCAGAAGTTTACGTCGCCCAGATTTCCTGATATCGTACAGCATATAATAATAATAATAAAGTTTATTAGCCCAACAGTGCAGAAGCACCAATTACAGGACAAAACCAAAGAAATATTTTACAATAGTACTTATTCTATCTAACAAAGTAAATAAAATTATTGTAACAAATTAAATAAAATTACAAATTAAATTCAAATCAAAATACAATAAAATTCAAAAATCAGAATCAGTGACAGACAGTAGCTCAGTTACAAATTGCTTAAACAAATAATAATCTAAATAAAATATATCAACCTTGTGGCAGATGCAGTTGTAAGCTTGGGACATAAGACACACCGAAGATCGCAGAATGAAATTGGTTCTGGGAGTGTTGTAGTAAAAGGTGTTCTGGTATCTACTACCAAGACGAGGAACTAGGAAGCTGAATTTTTCGAGTAGCTGTGGAATATCTATTTGAAAGTGGATTATCTTATATAAAGTCAGCAAAACATTTAGTTTTCTTCTCAGTGTGAGTAGAGGGACTCCAAATTCATCTAGCAATAGACGGTGATCATATCCTCGAGGAGGATAAACATGATGAGATTTCAGATATAGATATTTAAAAAATCTTCGCTGAACACTTTCAATCATATCATTGTAAGTGTTATAAATAGGATACCATATAATAGAGCCATATTAAAGCTTACTTAGCACTAAAGACCTATATAAAGCTAACAAGCAATAAATATCATAAAAAGATTTACTGTTACGCATAATAAACCCAACCATAGCATAGGATGCTGAAATATAGCAAGATATTGCCACTCAAAGTAGAAGGTAGGTCATTGATATATAAAAGAAATATTAAAGGACCTAATACGGATCCCTGAGGAACTCCTGAGCTAGCATCTAATGGCAAGGATGAGAAACCATTGTAGCACACAAATTATGATCTAGATGTAAAATAAGATTGAAACCGAATATTGTGGTCAATCTGATCGTAAGCCTTTGTTAGGTCTGTATATATGGTGTCGACCTGAGACTGCTGTTCCAGTTTTTGAGACACAAATTGTGAGAACGCCATTCAGTTTGTTACAGTTGACCTGCGATCTACAAAACCATGTTGATCTGAGGAAATGTAATTCCTAACGGAAGGGTATATATATGAATGAATAATAATTTCGTAAATTATTGTAAAATAAGAATCAAGCGAGATAGGCCTGTAGTTCTCAATCTTAGATGCATCTCCAGATTTTAAGACAGGACAAACTTTAGATACCTTCCCTTTATCGGGAAACGTGCCACTCTCAAGTGATTTATTATAAATAGTTAAGAGCGGCTGGACAAACACAAATTTGCAGTCATTAACCAAGAAACTTAGTATGGAGTCTAAACCAGAAGCCATACCAGGCTTTAAACGTTTGATGGCTTGAATAATGTCAGTTTCTACAATATTAGGTATGTTTATAGTTGAAGTTGAAGGTGAGACGTCATTTTCTTGAAATGGAATGTTGTCAACTCAATAATCTGGTGTAATATACGTCGTCATAAAAAAATCCCCGAACGCGTCTGCTATCTGTAAAGGGTTATCAAATGTTTCATTATTCAGAAGCATTTTACCAGGTATTCTGGTTTTAGATCTCTTGGTATTTATATAACTCCAGAACTTTTTAGGCTCATGACGAAGGTTGATCTGAATGTTATTCAAATATGTTAAATGAGCTGCAGAGATTCGCTTTTTGACAACTGAACGTAATTTACGAAATTTTAAAATGTAGAAGTCAATACCTGTTTCCTTATACTTATTAAGGTATTTATGTTTTTGTTTAATGCTATGTATAATGTCCGAATTGAACCAGGGAGAATAGTATCGACCTTTCTGTTGAAAAAGAGGGACGTGTTTTTTAAATACATTTAATCAGATATTGTAAAAACAAGACACCATAGCATTAACACATGAAAAAGTTGAAAGTATAGACCAGTCTATACCTAGAAGATCAGTGTACAATGGCACAAAATTGGCTTTACGAAAGTTGAACACCTGCGCTGTCTGATCAGGTCGTGGAAAATGAGTTTGATAATCATTCGGTATCGAAAAGTTTATTGAAAGTGCAGGATGATATTTATCTTCAATCACCAAGGAGTTATTATGATGATCAACGCCACATGGAAAGTTTGAAAATACTAAATCAAAAAGCTTATTATTTGAATTTAAAATATTATTGTACTGGCTCAGGTTGAGAAATTTTACAAGGGCCTGTAAACGAAGTGAAACTTTATTTGACACTGTTTCCATAAAATTAGGAATATTAAAATCACCTAGCAAAATGATGTTTTTTAGATCAAAATACTTATCTTCAAAAAGATTACATACAATATTTAGCTCTTCTAGAGATGGTGCGGATGGAAAATATACAACAAAGATATATAGAATACGAGAAGTAAACGTTAGCTTACATCCTACTAAATCAATATAACCAATACTGTCATGAAAATTTTGCAGGTCAAGTTTCTCAGAGGTTATATGGTTTTTTATGGCCAGGAAGACACCCCTTCCTCTTGTTGTATTAGTGGCGGTCAGATTTCGGTCGCATCTAAATACCGAGTAATTATCAACCAAAATGAATTCAGAATTGCTTATAGAGTTAGTCAGCCATGTTTCGCTTAAGCAAATAATGTCGAACTCACAGTCACTAGAAGAATCCAAAAAAATATTCATTTTGTTTTTAAGACTGCGAACGTTTTGATAATATAGAGAGATATCTGTAACATTGAGCGATTTCAGTTTAAAGAACGTGTTTCAATTTTTGAAACTCCACGAGTGTATTTTATGTAGAGACCGTGTTCACCATTATCAGTTCGGCGATTAATTTCATCTGTTAGGATTTTATGGCAGTGTCGTTGCTTATCTGTCTGGTCAGAAGAAACACGAACCGACTTATAACGCAGATGAGTGTGAATAGTTGAACGCTTCTTTTTTATTAAACCTAATATTTTGTATACCTGTCTTTCATTTATCAAACCAACTTTAATCGGGCGCGGTTTATTTCGACTGGAGTCGTAAAATTGACCGAGGTGAATTGCTTTTGAGTTTCTAACTCAAAAGCATCAGGACTTTTTAAATTGGGATCAACAAATTCGAGGAAATCAGACACAAATTTAGCATCCTTATCTTTACGGGTTTTACTGTTCAAAGATGAATCTTCCTCAGGAATACCATAGAAAATAATATTATTTTTACGTTTCATACGTTCATCAACTTCTTGTACAACAGATTCAAAGTCAAGACTAGAATTGTTTGCTGTTGTAATCTGCTGCTTAAGCATATCGACAGTTGCCGACAGTATACCGGAATTCATTTCCGATCGGGATTAATGCTGGTAGACTGCAAAACAGCACAGACTGCGGAATGGCTGGCTCGAACAGCACCGCAGCTGAAAACTTGGAAGGGTCCGGAACTGGATGCGCGAAAGGGAGATGACATCCCTAAACCACATACCATTTCAATCTTCTTTCCAAGAAGCAAAGAAATGCCGGTTGAGAAAATCCTCAAACTGGTTAAAGTTCAAAACCCGGAGCTTCCAACGCCGGGGTGGAAGGTTATAAACTCCAAACCAGAGGGACATGGCCAAGTTCTCACCATTGGGATTGACCCCAAATCATGTGAGATTATGAAGGCGGGAGGATGCGCAATCAATTATAGATTTGGGCAAATTCCCGTCTCAGGACTCAAAAAGGGGCAGCAAAAACCCAAACCGGAGGCAATGGAAGTAGAGACACCCACTACTTCCCAACGGACAGAGAAAGACCAAGAGGAAGTTGAAGGCATGCACCTCGACTTACTTGAGGTCTACGACGAGTCTTCTGGAACGTCTCAGAAGACAAGCGGAGAAGCGATAACAGGCAAGGACGAGGGGGACAGTAAACAAGACTAACTTGTTTGCTAACACCCCTCATATTTATTTGTTTGTCACTATTCGTTCCAAACGGCAGTAGAATCGCCCAGGTAAACTTGCACCACGCGAAGGGAGCTTCCGCGGTAATTGCAAGGCTATTTTTAAAACAACAACTGGGATTAGTGTTGATTCAAGAGCCTTGGATTAACAAAGCAGGACAGATCCAAGGTCTGTCATGTCCAAACTCAAAGGTAATATATGACCACAGACAGGAAGCACCCCGTGTCTGTATTCTCATAAGAAATAATATTAATTACACATGTGTTTCAGAATTCATGACTCGGGACTTAACACCAATCATAATTCATTTAAATGATAAGGGCTTCAACCGAGACTTTGTAGTCGCATCCGCATACTTTGCTGGAGATGGGCCTATGACACCACCAGCGGAAGTGCAGGAGTTGATAAGATACTGTAACAAAAAACGTCTTCCTATTATTATAGGATGTGACGCCAACGCGCACAATGTAATCTGGGGAAGCACCAACACCAACAAAAGAGGTGAGTACTTATTGGATTTCATAGTTTCAACCAACCTTGAAATTTTAAATGTTGGGACTACACCAACATTTGTTACAAAATCAAGGGAGGAAGTACTAGATATAACAATTAGTAGCGCGAGTGCTAAGAACAATATTAAAAACTGGAGAGTGACAAGCGAACCGTCATTGTCAGATCACAGGATAATCGAATTTCACTTGGAGGGACTTAACCCTTCCAAGCTACTAACGCGTAATCCTAGGAAAACGGATTGGGATGTATATAAAACCAATCTGAGAAGAAATCTAGAACAGATCGACACAGGGGGGACAAACCGTCACAAATGGGATCTAGAGAAGGAAGTGACTCACATCACAGGGGCAATCATAGAGGCATACAACTCTAGCTGCCCTTTAACAAAATGCAAAACAAGCAAAGAAGCTTCCTGGTGGAACAAAAACTTGTCAAATTTAAGATCTGAAGTCCGCAAGCTTTTTAACAAAGCTAAGAAAAATAAGGACTGGCAGGGCTACACCAGCAAGCTAACTCAATACAACAAGGAGATAAGGAAGGCCAAAAAGTTACATTTTCAAACTTTTTGTGAAAACATCACTTCCACTCCGTCAGCTGCCAGAATACATAAAGTAATGGCCAAAGGGGGAACTAACCCAACAATGGCACTAAGAAAGTCTGACGGGACCTATACGGAAGGGGAAGAGGGGCGTGCCGCCCTACTCTTAGAGGTACACTTTCCAGATAGTGAACCGATTCCTACAGACGCAGAAATTGTAGCAACATCCAATCACAGCAGAAATCCTTGCAGAGAGGACTGGGACATTGCTAACAGTATATTTACTAAACAACGGCTTGAATGGGCTATTAACACCTTTGAGCCGTACAAGTCACCGGGGGTAGATGGAATACATCCAGCCTTACTACAAAAAGGACTAGGAGAAATTATGCCACACCTACTTAGAATTTCACGAAGTAGTCTAGCACGGGGACAAATACCCAACATCTGGCGAAGGGCAAAAGTAACCTTCATACCAAAAATAGGGAAAAAGGATGGGACTGATCCCAAATCTTTTCGACCTATCAGTCTCACATCGTTCCTGTTAAAGACAATGGAAAAAGTATTAGATAACTATATTAGAATAGAGACTCTGGGAAACAAGCCACTACATAACTGTCAACACGCGTACAGGGCGGGCAGATCAACAGAAACTGCCTTGTACCAGCTCACAGACAACATTCAGAGATCTCTAAATAATAAAGAAACAGCAATGTGTGCTTTTCTTGACATTTCAGGCGCGTTTGACAACGCCTCACATGCATCTGTCAAGATCGCGCTGGAGAAAAGAGGGGTTGAAAAAACTCTCGTCAGATGGATGTGGGAAATGTTGACCACAAGAACAGCTGAGATACCAACGGGTAATAAAGTCATCACCGTCAAAACTACTCGAGGTACACCTCAGGGAGGGGTAACCTCTCCTCTGATGTGGACTTTGATAGTTGATGAACTATTAAATAGATTGACAGAATCAGGAATAGACTGCATAGCTTATGCCGATGATATTGTCATAGTGGCCAGAGGCAAATTTGAAAGCACTCTATGTGAAATAATACAGAAGGGTCTCAGAATTACCGAACAGTGGTGCGAATCAGTGGGGTTGAGTATTAACTCATCAAAAACCGCGATTGTAACATTCACTCGGAAAAGAAAACTCCAGGGGATGAAACCCCTCTTCTTGAAAGGAGAGATCATCAAAGAACAGTCTGGAGTTAAATATTTAGGAATACACCTCGATAGTAAACTTCTATGGAAAAATCACGTAGAAAAAACTACCAGTAAAGCCATTAAAGCGCTTATGGTCTGCAGAAGTCTAGCAGGTAAAACATGGGGGTGCAACCCGAATATACTGCGATGGATGTATACCATGATTATTAGACCTATCATGACCTATGGGGCAATAGCCTGGCACTCTAAGGCAGAACAAGCAACCACAAGGAGAACCCTTGACAAGGTTCAAAGACTAGCATGTTTGTGTATCACAGGAGCTATGAGAACGTGCCCTACTGCGGCACTAGAGGTTATTACAGACCTGACACCTCTACATCTAGTGATAGCTAGAACAGCGAGGGAAGCTATTCTCAGACTCACAAGGGAGGGTACCGAATATGAAAAAATCAAATGTCAGAGAGCTTTGACATCTCTGACAGAGTGCATTTCATTTCCAAACCTTCCAAGTGACGAAATAGTAAGAAGACACATCTTTGAAAGAAACTTTATGGTAAGATTAAGCAACAGGGATGATTGGGGGAAAGAACCCACCACCAGTGAGTTTAAAAGAAATACTATTAAATGGTATACGGACGGCTCCGTGACAAACAAGGGCACGGGAGTAGGAGTAGTCGGTCCTAGAAACAAATACTCAGAATCAATGGGAACCTACCCAAACATCTTCCAGGCGGAAATACACGCAATCAGACGATGTGCAGAATTTAATTTAGAAAGAAACTATCAAAAATGTGAAATTGCAATTCACACTGATAGTCAAGCAGCGATAAGAGCATTAAGCTCCTATGTCACCAGTTCTAAAATGACATGGGAATGCCGAGCCAAATTGAATGAACTAGGCAAGAATAACAAAGTTTTTCTTGTTTGGATACCCGGACACTCGGGAATAGAGGGAAACGAGAAAGCTGATAAGCTAGCAAGAGAGGGCGCATTAACCCCTTTTGTAGGGCCAGAACCATTCTGCGGCTTAGGGAAACATACCTACAAGAAAAGGTTCAAAATGAAGGAAGAGAAGGACAGATCAGAACGCTGGCTAAATCTTCCTGGTTTGAGACACTCTAAGAAATTTCTTGGAAACTTCGACCATGTAAGGTCCAAAGCTTACATGAACCTCACTAAAAATAGGCTTCGCATCCTCACAGGTTTCCTTACCGGTCATTGCCGTCTAGGAAAGCACCTGATGAGACTTGGCCTAGAAGATAATGACGAATGCAGATTTTGCATGGAAGAGGAGGAAACTCCGGAACACCTAGTAACAGAATGCGTCGCCATTAGAACCCAACGTAAAGAACATCTAGGGCAGGAATACATACTGAATAGAGACATATTGTCTTTGAAGCCATCGCAGCTGCTGGAATTTATTACAGCTTTGGAACTAGATGGGGAGCTATAAACCGAGCCACTCCTCGAACAGCTCGAGAAAGGGGAGCACAATAGACCAATAGGTCGCAGTGCAGACGATACCCTATTCTAAATCAATCAATCAATCAATATCGACAGTTTCTGTGAGATTCTTGATGCTCGCCAATAAATTAGGAAGTATTTGACAGCAATTGCACGATTTATCGTTAACATTGGAATAATAACACAAGAACCGCATTTCAATCCATACATGGTAGGAGTTATCGCGGATTTACAGATTTCACAAAGTGTAACCATTGTATTTCTAGTGGTAATAGGACCCGGGATAAACAGGGACACGTTACTTTACGCTCTAGGACCTTTTAGAGTGACTTATAAGTACACACACAGGTAGGCCACGGTCAAGGTTATAGAATAAAAACAGAGGTGTATCTTAATTAAAGCGAAGGATAAAGTGATGCGATAAGCAGGTGGATTGTGAAAAACAATTAAAAACTCAAATTAAAAAACTTAGATTTAAGGAAAAAATTAGGGTAACTATTAAGAGCACTATTACCTTAATTTTATTTAGCGTTGTAGACACAACCGTTCACACCAAGTACCTGTATGAAACTAGCATATCTACTGCTTGGATTAGCTGTG
Organism: Lagria hirta; assembly: GCA_947359425.1. Lineage (NCBI taxonomy): Eukaryota > Metazoa > Arthropoda > Insecta > Coleoptera > Tenebrionidae > Lagria > Lagria hirta. Next base: position 20,151,950 of record OX375799.1, read on the forward strand.
AGCTTTCTCGGCATCAAGTACCAATCGCGGTCGTTTTATATTCCTATTTCCCATTTCCGCTTCATCTTCCATTATTCTTTTAATGGATTGATTACTATGTGTCGTCATCTTTTCATAGCTCTTTTTGCTTAATTTCAATACATAATCCTTGAGAATTTCGCTGTTTCTTATAAACCATTCTGAATTTGTTATTTGTCTTAATAACACATTCTGTGTTGTTTCCATTTTGTTCAATTCTTTTTCGCTGAGATGGGCCCAGGCCTCGTGCCCATAAGTCATCACTGGTCTTATCATTGATTTGTATAAAGTCAGCTTATTTTTCTCGCTCAGTTCGCTTTTCCTCGACATTAATGAATATGATTTAGATTAGATTTAGATATGATTAGATTTCCATATATCAAAGGCTGAAAGAATTAAACACCTGTCTAAAACAGAACGATTGAATATTAAATTAGCATTCTACAACGCTCTCTAAATTAAAAACATGATCTATACAAAACTTAAAGATAATGAAAATTCTGAAAAGAAATCGAACTTAGTGTACAAAATCCCCTGTAATAATTGTTACAAAGTATATGTTGGCCAGACTTCCCAACATTTAAAAGCAAGACTCAGTCAACATAAATATGACTGTAGTACAATAAACATCGATAAAAAAGAAAAAACCGCTTTAGCAGCACATCATTTCAACGAAGGTATTTTAATAAAAGTACTATCATAGACCGGGAACCAAATAAAATAAAACGAAATATAAGTGAAATGATATGCATTTAAAACAATAACTGTGTTAACTTTAAAACGGACGTTAGTGGGTTAAACAGCATTTATAATAATTTAAATTCACAAATTAAACAATAATTTAAATAATGTATAAACTAGGTATGTAAATGTTAATCAGTTATGAATTCTCCATATTAACACTAAGGTATATTTTTATAGTAATAATGTTTTGATATATTGGGAATTTATAATAATGCACATTCCTGGTCACATTGAGTTGACATTGAGTTATCTTTATCAATATTACAATGACAAGAACAATGACGCCATTTTGGTAAAATAAGAAATGTAAAAAGTATTAATCCGATGGTTATGTTAATTATTGTTTCTTGACAACATTTTAATATGTAGTACTAGTAAATATTGTGTAATTGTAAGTATCACTTAAATGTTGAAATTGTTTCCATTGATTGTCTTTGATTTTATTAATTTTAGTTTCCTGATAAAGCCAACAATTATTTAATTTTTTATTAATAAATTGGCGAAACGTCGAAAAAGACAACACAATATTTCTGTCTTGTAATGTGTCTTATTTCTGAGCCCCTATACCCAAGAACTCACACATAATAATTATACAGGGCCAATACAATACACCATAATAATAATAATAATAATAATAAATTTATTGCCCAACAGAAATTCTACTTACAGTGGAAGACAATGTTACATTGGTAAGAGCAAGCTAAATGTATGTATACAAGAAGAAAAATCAAAACATAATTTACCAAGCATATAACTATAAAACAAGCTAAAATGGAAGTTAAAACTATTACAACAGTCTATGAAACACGCATTGGTCTCAACAATTTATGTGTTAAATATCTCAGTATATTGCTGTTCAGCATTTTGATACATATGTGACAATGGAGCCCTTCTCAAATAGTTGGTTCTCGATGATGGTATCAGGAAAGTGGCAGAGTAGCGAGTGGCAGAGTAGCGAGTGGCAGCGGATGGAACATAGAAATCTATGCTGGAAAGCAGGTCGGGACAATTAATTCTAGATATTTGTAAGCAGCTTCTGCAAAAATGTGGCACTATGGCATTGTCTTCTATGCTGCAGACTTTCCATATTGTGTCGTTCAAGTAAATAGTTGTAATCAACATTTCTTCCAGGGTAGGCACCATCAAATTTATAACATAAATATTTAAGAAATCACCGTTGAATTTTTTCAATGATTAAGTTGTGGGAGACATAATATGGATACCAAACAATTGAAAAATATTCCAATTTACTAACCACAAACGCAAAGTACAGTGTTTAAAGTATGTTTAAATTTGAAAAGCTTTTTGAACTTTGAATTATAAATCCTAACATCTTAGAGCTTGACAAATATATATCATAGACATGCGGCAGAATAGATAGTTCCGCATCAAACAAAACTCTTAAGTCCCGTATGATGTTTTTCTTCGTAAGCATCTGTCCACTCATAACATAACCTGAAGGTGTAGGTTTTACTTTTGGTGTATATGAAACCCAAAAACACTTTTTAATATTCAGTTCAAGTTGATATGTTTCGCACCATTTTACTAGAATATCAAGATTTTTCTGAAATGTCTCAACATCTTCTGGATTACTTATGGATGAGTATAGTTTTATATCATCTGCATAGGCTAACACCTTACAATTGAACAATGAAAGAAGGTCATTTATGAACAAAATAAATAAAAGTGGGCCAAGATTTGACCCCTGTGGAACACCAGAAAATGATAGAAAGTTTTCAGATTTGAACCCATTGTAAGAGACGTAATTTATTCTATCACTAAGATAAGAAGTTATAAGGCTTGGAAAACTAGGGGCAAACCCAAAATCTCTCAGTTTCAGCAATAATAACTTGTGATTAATACAGTCAAACGCACTGGAGAAATCCGTATAAATTACATCGATCTGACCATGGTCATCCAACTCCTTGCAGATGTATTGAACCAACGTAACTAAATTAGATGTCGTACAGCGACCAGGCAGAAACCCATGTTGATACGGTGAGATGTAAGGTTTGACATTATAAAATATCGTTTTATAAATAATTTGCTCAAACACCTTAGCAAAGTTAGAAAGGATAGAAATTGGTCTGTAGTTTTCTATCATTGAATAATCACCTTTTTTAAAAACGGGTGTAATCCTTGCATGTTTCCAGGCATCAGGAAACACAGACGATTTTACGGAAAGATTAATTATAATTTTCAGAGGTTTCGCAAAAACATGCCGAGCATCACGCACCAAAAAACTGGGTAAATTAAATCATCACCAGCAGTAAAGTTGTTTTTGAATTTTGTCATTACTTCAACAAGGTCATTTACGGACACAGGAGACATAGCAAAAGAAAAATTATTAGAGAAAACTTCATCAGGAACCATATTACTGGAATCTACAGAAAAAGTAGCAGAGATTTTCTTGGCAAAAGCATTGACAATAGTTTCTGGACTGCTGTACGGAGTTCCATCATACGACAGTTTTCCAGGAATCCGAGAAGTGCCTTTCTTCATATTGACATATTTCCAAAGATTCGAGGGAGTAGATATAGAATGAGGGTACAAATGCCCCCCCCCACCACTTTTACGTCATATGACCTTGGACTTTGGAATGTCCTTGACCTTGAACCTTGAAACGACCATGGAACACCTGGTTTGTACATTTGCTCTCCCACTACTTTGTTCTCCCCCCACCACATTCTTTTCCCCCCACCACTTTTTTCGAAAATTGTGATAGCCACTTTGGAGCATTCACTCATTAAGCGCGAGCAAAGCTAGACGTGCTTAAATAAAAAAATGTAAATTTGCAATATCAAGAATCAAACAATAATCGACTAATAATGGACTAATAATAAATCAATAATCAATAATCGATAATCGATAATCAATAATCAATAATCAATAATCAATAATCGATAATCAATAATCGATAATCAATAATCGATAATCAATCGATAATCAATTAATAAGTAATCAACTTTAATTCTTTGAATTGGAAATACATTAATAAGATGGCGATTTCGGAACACCTGCCACATGACCATGAGCCTTAACACCTGTTGTCTTAATCTTGGAATATTTGCATTGACCGTTTGCGCATGCGCTTCTCACTTGCCTTAGTTAATCGCACAGCTCCACTTGGATATTTGTCTCCAAATGATGATTAACCATCGTCACCTTGATATGATGTGTTTGTAAAATTTATTGCGCAAGCGTCACATATAATGGCTACCATAAATCAATCATTAAGCGAGAGCTATCAGTTAAAAAAAATGTAAATTGTGCGATACCAATAATCACACACTAATCAATCAATAAGTAATCAATAACCAATCAACGACCGTGAGCGTTAACACCTGTTGTCTTGATCTTGGAATATTTGCAATAATTGTTTGCGCATGCGCTTCCCACTAGCCTTAGTTAATCACGCAGCTCCAATTGGAATTTTTTCTGCAAGATATGATGTGTTCTTGATTGCGCAAGCGTCACATATAATGGCGATCATAAAACAATAGCGAGCTAGACTTTTTTCAGGTAAAATAGTAAATTATGCGATACCTACCAATAATCAATCAATAGCTAATCAATAATCAATCAACGACCGTGAGCGTTAACACCTGTTGTCTTGATCTTGGAATATTTGCCATGACCGTTTGCGCATGCGCTTCCCACAAGCCTTAACTAATTGCGCAGCTTCACTTGAAATTTTTCCTCCGTCGATGATTAACCATGAATTTTTTCTTTGAGATATGTGTTCTTGAAATTGATTGCGCAAGCGTCACATATTATGGCGAGCGATCAGAGAGCTAAGCTAGACTTTATCAGGTAAAAATGTAAATTGTGCGATACCTACCAATAATCAAACAATAATCAATCAACATGACTACTTTAATAAAATTCTTGGAAATTAATATGAGTACTGTAAATTTAGAAATTTGAAAAATATATATGTTTGTATAATATATTAAGCTGGGTTCTCGATAGAAAAATATGATAATGACGTCACTATCAAAGTTGACTCATAAAATTTAAATGAGAATTCTGTATCAAGAAACAACGATAGAAAAATTATTAAACCCATGATATGCTAACCTATGCTATAATGCGTAGGTTAGGACTAGGAATAACTGATTAGGACTTAAATACTCTTTAAGGCCTTACAAGTTACAATTATACAGTAATTATTATGAACTCCTATTCAAAGATAAAAACTGTTTATAAATAAAAGTTGTATTATTTGCAATATGTAGAAAAAGAAGAATATTTACTCTAAAGGATACCTGTTAAAATTGATAGTATATGTACTGGATTAGATCTCAGGGTTAACTTTAAAACATCTTAAATGTTTAAAATCTCGATTTGCTAACTTTAGATCATACTATTTTTTCTTTTTTTACTAATTCACAATATAGAAAATAAAAGCTGTATTCAAAAAGTAAATTTTATTATGCATTATTTCTTTGGCTATCAAGTCAAAGTCAGGAAACCCATACAGCTTCTTATAAGCATACACTATTAACAGTGAGTACAAAAACCAAAACTTTGATTTTTGACTCTCTCTACTTTTTGTTTTTTACGGCTTTTAAAAAAAAATTCATATGTACCTATTTGTTAATTCAAAAAAAAAGGGTTTTAAGTCCAACTAGAGTTTTGTACAAAAATAAATCTTTTTTGTTATTTGTAAGTGATTATAAATTTGTTTATACCATATTTACAAAATATTGTATCGATTTCAATTATCTGATGGTGAACTTTATAAGCAGATATGCTCCAACATGCTAATAAAAAAGTAGAGTACACAGACATTGATCCAAAACATATACGGCTGGCGCATTTTACGTCTTTACAGCAGCCCAGCTCGTTAATCTTACAGCAACCACATTACTTATAACCATATGTTTACTGCTCAACACGTTTACGTATCGGCTTTAGATACGTGATTAGTCGAACAGGGCAAAACTGCGTAGTTGAATACTGTTTACGTATATCTAACAGTCTATTGCTTGTTTGGACAGCTCTTCAAGCGGAAAAAACAATCGCCTTAGGGTGGTCTTGTACCGATTGAATAGTATACCGATGTATAAAGATTAAACCTTTTCTAAAAAGCAACTCAAATAATAGTCACAGCAACAAAAAGTAAGTTAAGAGAGGCAGAACAACAAAGATAAGCGTCATAAGTTTTGAAAATAAACTAGATTTGTTATGTTTTATGCTTAATTCATTTTGTAATCAATGTTTGAAAAGTTTCGTTGATGTTGAACACTTGTTGATCCCCGTAATACTTAGTGGTATCAGATACCTATGACATATATTTATTTTATATATTTTAATTTTTATTGCTTAAAAAAATAGAGTTTAATGAAAAAACTCCATTAGCAATATTATTAAAATAGATTTTTCTATAAGCAGTGTTTATATACTCATTACAAGATAAGTATCAACTAATATTATAAAATTTACTTTATATTAATATTATCAGTTTTTTTTGTAAAAAACTAGTAAACAAAGCAATAAAGAAACGATATTTACTCTTGTGCAACTTGAAGTAAATAACATGTAAAAACTATGTTAAAAGTGTTGCTTCCAATAATATGTAAACTGAACAAAGTTACGTTGTGCGCTTCAATAGCCTTATTAACTTATAATCAGAAACCCCTTAAAAAAGGTGCAAACGGCTGCGTCAGTCTTAAGTGTTTTACGTAAATTCAACTGAGTTTAAACATAACTGATACGAGCGGTTTTATACTTTGCATTATACCAATAATTCTAACTGCTTCTTTGATTACATTTTTTATAAAACTGTATTTATTGTTTGTTTTAAAATTATTAAGTGTTTTACTACTGATATGACTGTGATTATAACTAGTTTTTAACCGCGTTAATCTTCGACACCACAGAAGTGGACTGAGCTCTTGTTGGTCGTCTTCGAAAATTCTTCGCTATATAGGCTTAGAAGTTAATGGTAAAACTGAAAATAAAATTATAATACCTAAAAAAATTCATTAATTTTCACAAATAAACCATGAGCATCAAAAAATTATTTGTTTTCTAGAGATACGTAGATAATATTAGTAGGGTCAAGCGCAGTATTTCCAATTTCACCATAACCGCTACGTGGATTTATTTCTTGTTGGTCGTCTTTGTGAATTCTTGGTTATATTGGCTTAGAAGGTAATAATTGTAGGTAGAACTGTAAACATGATTAAAATACCTAAAACAAAGTTTTTCATTAATTTTCACAAATAAACCATTAGCATCAAACATTATTTGTTTTCTACAGATAGATTTGACAAGAGTTAACCAGCTTATATGCAGTACTTAAATTTTTTTTTTGATAATAACATAGACTGCAAAGCGATTAAATCTTGCTTGAGCGTAGTTTTAATCAAGGTAAAAGAGAGAGAGAGAGAGAGAGAGAGATGAAAGATATAAATCACCATAAATTTTTCTATTGCGATAACAAAATAAAAACAAATTTAAACGGACAATATAAATAATGCAAGTTAGTAAATTGTTACATGTTGAAAATTATTGAGTAGTATACTTCATTTCAGTATACAGCAAAAATTTTAGTTTTATACATTTAAAACATTATAAGAAAAAATTATTCGTGAGAATATATTGTTTTGGTAAATATGTTTGCCTAATGTTAGGTATGTATTTAATAGTTTTAGATCAAATATATCAATGACTTATTGCTGTTTTATGTTTTGAAATTTAGTATGTTAACAATTATTACATATGCAAAATAATAATTTTAGACTTAAAATCTTTTTTTTTACTTTAGTACTTTAGACCAAGATGTAAACTAAGAAAAGCGTTTTATAATAAAAATTAAGTTATTATTTAAACCTGTGTGCACAATAAATGATTGATTTTAAAGTTGTTTATACACACAAAAATATTTACTTATAGAGTCTAAAAACAAATGTAAATTATAGGCTCTAAAATAAAAACCACTTTATTGAACATATTAATAAGTAATGAGCAACTACTTGATAAAACTATTAATGTAAGATCATTTTTCAAATATTGTTTTCGTTTATTTATGCTTTCAACGAAGTAGATGCTAATTTAATGCTACTTATTTAAATGTTAGGTTTAACAAGTTTTATTACTGAAACAAAAAGTAGTCAAATTAACATTATTTGCACGTGTAAGAAAGTTATATTATTTCTAAAGGAAACGCTTGAGAGACTTGTTCAGGTACAAACCTATACCTAATTCAGATTCTATCGTTAAATAATATTAGTACAATCAATATTACCATCAATAATATAGATTTGCAATAAAGTTATTTAAAATAAACAACAAAACTTTTTTTTTAAATTTTTGGTCTTTTAACAAAAATCGGTAGGCAATACTAAATTTGAACATATTTAACCAAATTTGAACATTCTAGCTACTTTACAGTAAATATGGTACAAACTACGAGTCATTTTATCAACAACACTTTATTATCGTATTTGTAAAAACATTAAAAAGTACACCATTTGCAAGATCTAACTACTGAAAAATCATTACGCTTTTAATATAATAAGAAATTGTACGGCATGATGTAGATTGTTGACGATAAAAAAGTTAAGAAATGTTTCTTTAGAACTTCAGACTAATGAAATGAAATGTGTAACTATCTTTGTCTTTTTGTACATTTTTTTAAAGAAGCTTTTAATTTGATAAATTTACCGTTTCAAGTCGTTTTAGTATTGCTGCTCTACCGTTTAATAATTGCTACAGAGTTTTTACCAGCGGTCTGCACAAAAATTCAACGATTACAATAATATAAAGACCGTAACGAAAAAAAATAGATTTATACCACAAATTTACAAATATTTTTTACGTAAACACAATAAATCTATTCAGAGCAACAGCAATAATAATGTGTTTCTTAAAACAAATGTAAAATGTTCAATAAAATATCCTATATTGATCTACAAGAAAAAAAAACGGGCACTTTTTCAATTGTCTAAAACTGTGGAAACATGAGCTGTAGAAGTATTATCAAGCTCATTTTGTGTTAAAGTATTATTTTTTATACAGAATTAACTTTCACAATAAATTATTCTTAATACAATGTAGTTTCTGACATACACCATCTTTATGATTTTAAAGTATCTTACGTGGAGACTTTTAATTGATATTTTACAATGCTCAAATATACTAAAGTTAAATATTAAATACTAAATGTCTTATAAGAGATCTTAACTAGCTATTAAAAGCACCATTCTTTTTCTTAAATGCATATATGTATGTAAGAAAGCACTGTATATCGCTTAACTCAATCTAAAACCACTGTTTCATAATGTGTCAACTGCATAAAATGTGTTGGTTTCTTGTAAATCTATAAAGTCAGTTGTGTTTTAAAGCGAAATTTTGGTTTCTTAACATAAATATTGCAAAAGATAAGTAGTTTTCTAATTTTTTTATACGATGTTAAAAATAGTGCAATAAGTTTTTTATGTGAAGGTTTGGTTGTGATCACTGTCACACCCAATAACTCATGGAAGAAATTAAATGCTTGAATTTTTGTATAATGCATAAAAAGTTGTATCTCTGAGCATCTCATAAAAGTGTAATGTATCTTGTAACTCTTGAGGACAGCACTATTTTGTTCTTATTGAAAATTCGTCAGTACAAGCCATTGCAAAACCAAGTACACTTTTATAAGCTCGATCTTTACTGTATCTACGTTTCTAACAACGGGCGTAATAGGTGAATTAGTTGGAACCTTTCATGCATTATGATGTGTATCGCAAGCATTAAGGGCATTTTAGGACTCAATCAGATCTATCTTAATCAGGTGGTATTATGTTTTAAAAAAATGAGTTGATGTAGATTTATGATAATATTCACACAAATTAAAGCTTAATACCTTAAAAACTTTAATACTACAAAAGCATCAATAAAATATCTGTTTAACCGTTGTTGGTTCAGTTTTATTTATATTACTAAACTAAACTTATAAATTAACCTAATAAAGTTCTTTATCTATCTTTATCTTATCTATGTCTATATATGAAACCACGGCTCAGAAACTTGACTGTTTTTATCTTTCAAAGAAAGATGGTATTCGAAATTACAGCTTAGCTTAAAAAATAACAAACTTATGTTGTAAAAAAGCTACAAAACTTAATAGAAATTTTACATTGTATTTTAAACACTGTATCAAAAACAGAATAACATAAATTAATGAAACGTGATAAAAGTTATATTGTTAGAAATCTGTTCACTTTTTTTTTGCTGTTGCAATACATTTTAGCGTAAAACCTCAAATATAATATTAATAAATGTTTTTTTTAACTTAAGTAGGTAAAAATTTTAAATAAACAGATATGGGAAATCATACATTTAGACCGCACAAACATCAATTATGTTAAAATATTTACAAAAACCCTGTTTTTCACATCTAAATCTTATTTTTTAATCGTCAACAAGTGTCAGTTCTAAATTAATAAAAAATACACTCAAAACAACATATGCTTAAGTATTCTTTAGAAGACAATACAAATTATATAAAATGGCACTTAATGGTTGAGTATACTTATTAATTAATTGATTAATCAGATTTTAATAAATAAAAAACTTATTTGTAGTCAAATAAAAAAAATTATACTTACAATCAATTAAATAAATTAGGTAGTCGTAGGATTATAGCCAATTTAAACCATCCAGGGATAAATCTAAAATAAATAAAAATGTAAAATATGAAAACTAAAGTTCCTATTGTGCTGCATGTTTAATATTATACGTATACCACAAAAATGTATACGAAAAATTGAAGTAATGTATATAAGTGGTAATAAAAATAGTACCTATACTATACGATTTTTTTAGAAAATTATATTAAAACTAATGTTTACCTGCCAAACAAATCAAATAAAACTTTAATTTAGGATTTTTTTGTATTTTCTTAACGAAAAAATTAATTTGATTAATCAATATAAAAAAATTACTAGTATAGATATATACTTAACTTTAAAGGATCCAGCAAAAACTATTAATCTCTTTTTGGACTAGTAAAAATATTAATATTGCTGAATGGTTTAAATTATTGCATTTAATGATTTTCATCTTTATTTCTGGTGTATCCTAGTCTATAACAAACAAAAAAACAATTAGTATTCAATAACTAATAATGCAACTTACCTTTTAATTAGCTGATATTAAACCAATGTTTAGTTGACAAGAAAAATTTTAAAATGGCAGCTGTCCTCCCAGTCTCTTTGTTCTGTATTACGCTGATGCAGCAATTTTTTTCACATCAAGTTCCTTGCACCAGTTCTTTATCAATTGCATTATTTAGCAATAATTACGGAAAAAAGAGGCTTTAGGTACCCAGGTTTGCTTCACCAAATTTGTTTCGGGTTTCTCTACACAAAATTAAATTATTTTACAGTATTCGGTAGCGACTGCTGTTCAAAATATAAATTTATATTTTGAACAGCAGTCGCTACCGAATACTGTAAAATAATTTAATTTTGTGTAGAGAAACCCGAAACAAATTTGGTGAAGCAAACCTGGGTACCTAAAGCCTCTTTTTTCCGTAATTATTGCTAAATAATGCAATTGATAAAGAACTGGTGCAAGGAACTTGATGTGAAAAAAATTGCTGCATCAGCGTAATACAGAACAAAGAGACTGGGAGGACAGCTGCCATTTTAAAATTTTTCTTGTCAACTAAACATTGGTTTAATATCAGCTAATTAAAAGGTAAGTTGCATTATTAGTTATTGAATACTAATTGTTTTTTTGTTTGTTATAGACTAGGATACACCAGAAATAAAGATGAAAATCATTAAATGCAATAATTTAAACCATTCAGCAATATTAATATTTTTACTAGTCCAAAAAGAGATTAATAGTTTTTGCTGGATCCTTTAAAGTTAAGTATATATCTATACTAGTAATTTTTTTATATTGATTAATCAAATTAATTTTTTCGTTAAGAAAATACAAAAAAATCCTAAATTAAAGTTTTATTTGATTTGTTTGGCAGGTAAACATTAGTTTTAATATAATTTTCTAAAAAAATCGTATAGTATAGGTACTATTTTTATTACCACTTATATACATTACTTCAATTTTTCGTATACATTTTTGTGGTATACGTATAATATTAAACATGCAGCACAATAGGAACTTTAGTTTTCATATTTTACATTTTTATTTATTTTAGATTTATCCCTGGATGGTTTAAATTGGCTATAATCCTACGACTACCTAATTTATTTAATTGATTGTAAGTATAATTTTTTTTATTTGACTACAAATAAGTTTTTTATTTATTAAAATCTGATTAATCAATTAATTAATAAGTATACTCAACCATTAAGTGCCATTTTATATAATTTGTATTGTCTTCTAAAGAATACTTAAGCATATGTTGTTTTGAGTGTATTTTTTATTAATTTAGAACTGACACTTGTTGACGATTAAAAAATAAGATTTAGATGTGAAAAACAGGGTTTTTGTAAATATTTTAACATAATTGATGTTTGTGCGGTCTAAATGTATGATTTCCCATATCTGTTTATTTAAAATTTTTACCTACTTAAGTTAAAAAAAACATTTATTAATATTATATTTGAGGTTTTACGCTAAAATGTATTGCAACAGCAAAAAAAAAGTGAACAGATTTCTAACAATATAACTTTTATCACGTTTCATTAATTTATGTTATTCTGTTTTTGATACAGTGTTTAAAATACAATGTAAAATTTCTATTAAGTTTTGTAGCTTTTTTACAACATAAGTTTGTTATTTTTTAAGCTAAGCTGTAATTTCGAATACCATCTTTCTTTGAAAGATAAAAACAGTCAAGTTTCTGAGCCGTGGTTTCATATATAGACATAGATAAGATAAAGATAGATAAAGAACTTTATTAGGTTAATTTATAAGTTTAGTTTAGTAATATAAATAAAACTGAACCAACAACGGTTAAACAGATATTTTATTGATGCTTTTGTAGTATTAAAGTTTTTAAGGTATTAAGCTTTAATTTGTGTGAATATTATCATAAATCTACATCAACTCATTTTTTTAAAACATAATACCACCTGATTAAGATAGATCTGATTGAGTCCTAAAATGCCCTTAATGCTTGCGATACACATCATAATGCATGAAAGGTTCCAACTAATTCACCTATTACGCCCGTTGTTAGAAACGTAGATACAGTAAAGATCGAGCTTATAAAAGTGTACTTGGTTTTGCAATGGCTTGTACTGACGAATTTTCAATAAGAACAAAATAGTGCTGTCCTCAAGAGTTACAAGATACATTACACTTTTATGAGATGCTCAGAGATACAACTTTTTATGCATTATACAAAAATTCAAGCATTTAATTTCTTCCATGAGTTATTGGGTGTGACAGTGATCACAACCAAACCTTCACATAAAAAACTTATTGCACTATTTTTAACATCGTATAAAAAAATTAGAAAACTACTTATCTTTTGCAATATTTATGTTAAGAAACCAAAATTTCGCTTTAAAACACAACTGACTTTATAGATTTACAAGAAACCAACACATTTTATGCAGTTGACACATTATGAAACAGTGGTTTTAGATTGAGTTAAGCGATATACAGTGCTTTCTTACATACATATATGCATTTAAGAAAAAGAATGGTGCTTTTAATAGCTAGTTAAGATCTCTTATAAGACATTTAGTATTTAATATTTAACTTTAGTATATTTGAGCATTGTAAAATATCAATTAAAAGTCTCCACGTAAGATACTTTAAAATCATAAAGATGGTGTATGTCAGAAACTACATTGTATTAAGAATAATTTATTGTGAAAGTTAATTCTGTATAAAAAATAATACTTTAACACAAAATGAGCTTGATAATACTTCTACAGCTCATGTTTCCACAGTTTTAGACAATTGAAAAAGTGCCCGTTTTTTTTTCTTGTAGATCAATATAGGATATTTTATTGAACATTTTACATTTGTTTTAAGAAACACATTATTATTGCTGTTGCTCTGAATAGATTTATTGTGTTTACGTAAAAAATATTTGTAAATTTGTGGTATAAATCTATTTTTTTTCGTTACGGTCTTTATATTATTGTAATCGTTGAATTTTTGTGCAGACCGCTGGTAAAAACTCTGTAGCAATTATTAAACGGTAGAGCAGCAATACTAAAACGACTTGAAACGGTAAATTTATCAAATTAAAAGCTTCTTTAAAAAAATGTACAAAAAGACAAAGATAGTTACACATTTCATTTCATTAGTCTGAAGTTCTAAAGAAACATTTCTTAACTTTTTTATCGTCAACAATCTACATCATGCCGTACAATTTCTTATTATATTAAAAGCGTAATGATTTTTCAGTAGTTAGATCTTGCAAATGGTGTACTTTTTAATGTTTTTACAAATACGATAATAAAGTGTTGTTGATAAAATGACTCGTAGTTTGTACCATATTTACTGTAAAGTAGCTAGAATGTTCAAATTTGGTTAAATATGTTCAAATTTAGTATTGCCTACCGATTTTTGTTAAAAGACCAAAAATTTAAAAAAAAAGTTTTGTTGTTTATTTTAAATAACTTTATTGCAAATCTATATTATTGATGGTAATATTGATTGTACTAATATTATTTAACGATAGAATCTGAATTAGGTATAGGTTTGTACCTGAACAAGTCTCTCAAGCGTTTCCTTTAGAAATAATATAACTTTCTTACACGTGCAAATAATGTTAATTTGACTACTTTTTGTTTCAGTAATAAAACTTGTTAAACCTAACATTTAAATAAGTAGCATTAAATTAGCATCTACTTCGTTGAAAGCATAAATAAACGAAAACAATATTTGAAAAATGATCTTACATTAATAGTTTTATCAAGTAGTTGCTCATTACTTATTAATATGTTCAATAAAGTGGTTTTTATTTTAGAGCCTATAATTTACATTTGTTTTTAGACTCTATAAGTAAATATTTTTGTGTGTATAAACAACTTTAAAATCAATCATTTATTGTGCACACAGGTTTAAATAATAACTTAATTTTTATTATAAAACGCTTTTCTTAGTTTACATCTTGGTCTAAAGTACTAAAGTAAAAAAAAAGATTTTAAGTCTAAAATTATTATTTTGCATATGTAATAATTGTTAACATACTAAATTTCAAAACATAAAACAGCAATAAGTCATTGATATATTTGATCTAAAACTATTAAATACATACCTAACATTAGGCAAACATATTTACCAAAACAATATATTCTCACGAATAATTTTTTCTTATAATGTTTTAAATGTATAAAACTAAAATTTTTGCTGTATACTGAAATGAAGTATACTACTCAATAATTTTCAACATGTAACAATTTACTAACTTGCATTATTTATATTGTCCGTTTAAATTTGTTTTTATTTTGTTATCGCAATAGAAAAATTTATGGTGATTTATATCTTTCATCTCTCTCTCTCTCTCTCTCTCTTTTACCTTGATTAAAACTACGCTCAAGCAAGATTTAATCGCTTTGCAGTCTATGTTATTATCAAAAAAAAAATTTAAGTACTGCATATAAGCTGGTTAACTCTTGTCAAATCTATCTGTAGAAAACAAATAATGTTTGATGCTAATGGTTTATTTGTGAAAATTAATGAAAAACTTTGTTTTAGGTATTTTAATCATGTTTACAGTTCTACCTACAATTATTACCTTCTAAGCCAATATAACCAAGAATTCACAAAGACGACCAACAAGAAATAAATCCACGTAGCGGTTATGGTGAAATTGGAAATACTGCGCTTGACCCTACTAATATTATCTACGTATCTCTAGAAAACAAATAATTTTTTGATGCTCATGGTTTATTTGTGAAAATTAATGAATTTTTTTAGGTATTATAATTTTATTTTCAGTTTTACCATTAACTTCTAAGCCTATATAGCGAAGAATTTTCGAAGACGACCAACAAGAGCTCAGTCCACTTCTGTGGTGTCGAAGATTAACGCGGTTAAAAACTAGTTATAATCACAGTCATATCAGTAGTAAAACACTTAATAATTTTAAAACAAACAATAAATACAGTTTTATAAAAAATGTAATCAAAGAAGCAGTTAGAATTATTGGTATAATGCAAAGTATAAAACCGCTCGTATCAGTTATGTTTAAACTCAGTTGAATTTACGTAAAACACTTAAGACTGACGCAGCCGTTTGCACCTTTTTTAAGGGGTTTCTGATTATAAGTTAATAAGGCTATTGAAGCGCACAACGTAACTTTGTTCAGTTTACATATTATTGGAAGCAACACTTTTAACATAGTTTTTACATGTTATTTACTTCAAGTTGCACAAGAGTAAATATCGTTTCTTTATTGCTTTGTTTACTAGTTTTTTACAAAAAAAACTGATAATATTAATATAAAGTAAATTTTATAATATTAGTTGATACTTATCTTGTAATGAGTATATAAACACTGCTTATAGAAAAATCTATTTTAATAATATTGCTAATGGAGTTTTTTCATTAAACTCTATTTTTTTAAGCAATAAAAATTAAAATATATAAAATAAATATATGTCATAGGTATCTGATACCACTAAGTATTACGGGGATCAACAAGTGTTCAACATCAACGAAACTTTTCAAACATTGATTACAAAATGAATTAAGCATAAAACATAACAAATCTAGTTTATTTTCAAAACTTATGACGCTTATCTTTGTTGTTCTGCCTCTCTTAACTTACTTTTTGTTGCTGTGACTATTATTTGAGTTGCTTTTTAGAAAAGGTTTAATCTTTATACATCGGTATACTATTCAATCGGTACAAGACCACCCTAAGGCGATTGTTTTTTCCGCTTGAAGAGCTGTCCAAACAAGCAATAGACTGTTAGATATACGTAAACAGTATTCAACTACGCAGTTTTGCCCTGTTCGACTAATCACGTATCTAAAGCCGATACGTAAACGTGTTGAGCAGTAAACATATGGTTATAAGTAATGTGGTTGCTGTAAGATTAACGAGCTGGGCTGCTGTAAAGACGTAAAATGCGCCAGCCGTATATGTTTTGGATCAATGTCTGTGTACTCTACTTTTTTATTAGCATGTTGGAGCATATCTGCTTATAAAGTTCACCATCAGATAATTGAAATCGATACAATATTTTGTAAATATGGTATAAACAAATTTATAATCTCTTACAAATAACAAAAAAGATTTATTTTTGTACAAAACTCTAGTTGGACTTAAAACCCTTTTTTTTTGAATTAACAAATAGGTACATATGAATTTTTTTTTAAAAGCCGTAAAAAACAAAAAGTAGAGAGAGTCAAAAATCAAAGTTTTGGTTTTTGTACTCACTGTTAATAGTGTATGCTTATAAGAAGCTGTATGGGTTTCCTGACTTTGACTTGATAGCCAAAGAAATAATGCATAATAAAATTTACTTTTTGAATACAGCTTTTATTTTCTATATTGTGAATTAGTAAAAAAAGAAAAAATAGTATGATCTAAAGTTAGCAAATCGAGATTTTAAACATTTAAGATGTTTTAAAGTTAACCCTGAGATCTAATCCAGTACATATACTATCAATTTTAACAGGTATCCTTTAGAGTAAATATTCTTCTTTTTCTACATATTGCAAATAATACAACTTTTATTTATAAACAGTTTTTATCTTTGAATAGGAGTTCATAATAATTACTGTATAATTGTAACTTGTAAGGCCTTAAAGAGTATTTAAGTCCTAATCAGTTATTCCTAGTCCTAACATACGCATTATAGCATAGGTTAGCATATCATGGGTTTAATAATTTTTCTATCGTTGTTTCTTGATACAGAATTCTCATTTAAATTTTATGAGTCAACTTTGATAGTGACGTCATTATCATATTTTTCTATCGAGAACCCAGCTTAATATATTATACAAACATATATATTTTTCAAATTTCTAAATTTACAGTACTCATATTAATTTCCAAGAATTTTATTAAAGTAGTCATGTTGATTGATTATTGTTTGATTATTGGTAGGTATCGCACAATTTACATTTTTACCTGATAAAGTCTAGCTTAGCTCTCTGATCGCTCGCCATTATATGTGACGCTTGCGCAATCAATTTCAAGAACACATATCTCAAAGAAAAAATTCATGGTTAATCATCGACGGAGGAAAAATTTCAAGTGAAGCTGCGCAATTAGTTAAGGCTTGTGGGAAGCGCATGCGCAAACGGTCATGGCAAATATTCCAAGATCAAGACAACAGGTGTTAACGCTCACGGTCGTTGATTGATTATTGATTAGCTATTGATTGATTATTGGTAGGTATCGCATAATTTACTATTTTACCTGAAAAAAGTCTAGCTCGCTATTGTTTTATGATCGCCATTATATGTGACGCTTGCGCAATCAAGAACACATCATATCTTGCAGAAAAAATTCCAATTGGAGCTGCGTGATTAACTAAGGCTAGTGGGAAGCGCATGCGCAAACAATTATTGCAAATATTCCAAGATCAAGACAACAGGTGTTAACGCTCACGGTCGTTGATTGGTTATTGATTACTTATTGATTGATTAGTGTGTGATTATTGGTATCGCACAATTTACATTTTTTTTAACTGATAGCTCTCGCTTAATGATTGATTTATGGTAGCCATTATATGTGACGCTTGCGCAATAAATTTTACAAACACATCATATCAAGGTGACGATGGTTAATCATCATTTGGAGACAAATATCCAAGTGGAGCTGTGCGATTAACTAAGGCAAGTGAGAAGCGCATGCGCAAACGGTCAATGCAAATATTCCAAGATTAAGACAACAGGTGTTAAGGCTCATGGTCATGTGGCAGGTGTTCCGAAATCGCCATCTTATTAATGTATTTCCAATTCAAAGAATTAAAGTTGATTACTTATTAATTGATTATCGATTGATTATCGATTATTGATTATCGATTATTGATTATCGATTATTGATTATTGATTATTGATTATTGATTATCGATTATCGATTATTGATTATTGATTTATTATTAGTCCATTATTAGTCGATTATTGTTTGATTCTTGATATTGCAAATTTACATTTTTTTATTTAAGCACGTCTAGCTTTGCTCGCGCTTAATGAGTGAATGCTCCAAAGTGGCTATCACAATTTTCGAAAAAAGTGGTGGGGGGAAAAGAATGTGGTGGGGGGAGAACAAAGTAGTGGGAGAGCAAATGTACAAACCAGGTGTTCCATGGTCGTTTCAAGGTTCAAGGTCAAGGACATTCCAAAGTCCAAGGTCATATGACGTAAAAGTGGTGGGGGGGGCATTTGTACCCTCATTCTATATCTACTCGAGGGGTTTGATACAAGCGAATTTTCTACTCTAGACAAATATTCTGCATGCCTCGTTGATATTAGATGTTTGCTTAATGCACGGAGCCTGTCAAACTGCCGATAGTAATTAAGACAACTTGTCGCTTTCCACTTTTTTCTATAATATTCCCCCCTTTCCGACAACCAGCTGCTGCACTCGTACAGTACATGCTTAGGTGTGTCCATCAACCCGCACTCCGAACATGTGTCCCTCTCTGTCTTTTCGATCCTTTTCGTGTAGCTCCAAAATGAGCCATGCCCCGTAAGGAATTGGGTGAAGTAGTAGTTAGTTCTTCTGTGCCTACACTCCACCCAGGGTTCCACTCTTCCTATTAGCGCGCGTGTCCACTTTTCCTCTTTTTAAATTATATCAAATTTGCCTAACCTAATCAGTTTTAGATCATTTTTATTAATACCAAGAGTTGACAAAATGTCAGTAACTGTAGCTCGGTCTAACTC
The DNA here is from genome assembly GCA_947359425.1 of Lagria hirta. NCBI lineage: Eukaryota > Metazoa > Arthropoda > Insecta > Coleoptera > Tenebrionidae > Lagria > Lagria hirta. The sequence continues at coordinate 20,171,492 of OX375799.1, forward strand.
TAACTGATCCTCATTGTTTTTACAGTTATTATTTTCAACACAACCATAAATAATGACATTTTGTTTTCTGCTCTCACGTTTATATACCTCTTGAATAATTCGTTCATTGTCTAATAAAGAAGCAGCCGCTGTCTGAGTTGAAACATCAATTTTCTTAATATCGGATAATAATTGAAGGCAGTTCTTGCAAGACCAGGATAATTTTTAATGAATTTTACGAGCTTCTGAACTATGAATATTCACACAATCAATTTTGTAGTTTTTACGGCAGACGCAGGAGGTGACAATTCTATGTGGCTCGGCATCTTTACCACAGCAATTGCAAGCGTTCATTTTATAGGGATGTCGAAAATCAACAAGAAAAAGCCGGTATTGTATATATTATTATCAGGCTAGGTTAGACAAAAGAAATTTTTCACGCTGGCAGCGCCTGTTGCAGCGACTTCAAATAATAGACAAACAAGGTAATAAAGGCGACGGATAGGTGATAAAGTGAGACAGTAGGGAAAAGTTAAGGGATATCACTGAAATCAAACAAATCCGTAAAATTATACAATTTAAGCCACTTACCAGTGAACTATTGGCATCACATGCATCAAATGTACATCAAAAAATCATAAATCCACTGATGTAAAATTTAACAATAATAAGCGACTTTGAATCATCAAATCCAACAGAAATTGTGGGGAAATCGAATGCGTGGCAACCTGCAGCTGCAGCTACTTTTCTAGGGACATTTCCTCATTAATACAAATTTGGAATTTTCTATTCGTCAAATATGATTTTATAAGCCGCATCATTCCATTATGGTGCTTCTTTCTTCCCATTTTATAAATTAGACTTTCGTGCCATACTCTGTCGAAAGCTTTGGAGGCATCCAGAAAAATCTCCTCCTGAGCAATGGCCTTAATTTTTATTTTTCAAAATGTGAGCCGGTTGATTTCCGCATCCATGTCCTTCTCTGAAACCATGCTGTTCGTCGGGAAAGACTTTCTTATCATCTGTCTCTCTTTTAAGACGTGCATATATAATTCTTTCGGCTATTTTACTTAGATTTGATAGTAAACTTATTGGCCTATAGTTTACTGGATCATTTTTAGATTTACAAGGTTTTGGTAACATTATGGTTATTGCTTTTTTCCATCTTTCTGGAAAGTGATAAGTCTTTAATATTCCATTGCAAATCTCTGTTAATTGTTTAACCATATTGTCTGGTAACGCTCTTAGAGCTTTATTTGAAATTCTATTGAAGCCATATGCTTTTTTTGGCTTCGTTTTCTCTAAAAGTTTTCTCACTTTATCTTCAGTGGCTACTTCTAGATTTTCTACTTCTTTATTTAGTTGGTAGTCCACTATGAGCTCTATTTGCTCTGTAAGTCTTTGATCTTTAGCTGGATTTGGTTTGAATTGCTTTTTTATTTCTAAAGCAAAAATCTCAGCTTTTTTTCTGTAGTCAGTGACGACTCTGTTGTCTACTTTTAAATTCCTGTCATTTCTTTCTGTTGTCTAGTTTTAAATTTCTGTCATTTCTAGTTTTGTCTGCTTTGAGTGCCTTGGTTATCTGCCATTGAGATCTTTTATTGTCATTAGCTTCTTCAGTGATTTTCATTCATTTTGCATTACGGATCTTTCTCCATTCATCTTTGATGCGATTGTTCAGATTGTTGACAATGTTTTTAATACGTGGATCAAACGTCTTCTCGTATTCTCTTTTTGCCATTTTCTTTGTTTTGATCATGTTTTTGATTATTTGTGGTGGATTTTCTCTTTTTGATTTAAATTCAATAATCTCTTGAGATTTATTTATTGTTTCGACAATTTTTGTTTTCGTTTTGAGAACTTCTTTTTCAAGTTCTTGGATATTGTCAATCTTTTTGACGTGATAATTTTCAGCATTTAATGTAGCTTTAAATTTATTCCATTTTTTAAGGTTCAGTTTCCTGAACGTTTTCTCCTTCTATCTCTATTAGTATTGGAATATGGTCAAATGTCGCTTCTGCCAATGTCTCAATTGTCATATTCCTTGTGATATCTTTGTATATTCCATAATCGAGAATATCAGTTGATAAGTATGTACTTATGTGAGTTTGATCGTCTGGAACTATATATTCAAAGTTTCTATTTTCCAGATATCTCACTAAGTTTATGCGTTTGTTGTTGGTGTGCTTGCACCCAATTTGTTTGTGTTTGGCATTAAAGTCACCTGCCATCAACACTTTATTGCCATGTCTAGCGTTGTCTGTTTCAATTCTGATTTTGGAGGTGAATATGTAGAGTAGATGTGTAATTTTTCTATGTTTTTACACTCTATTTCGATGCCGATTGTTTCTACTTCAGGTCCATCATCAATTGGGACTATTGGATGTTGAGCTATACCTCTTTTGGCTAGCACAATCACTCCTCCTGATTTATTCATTCTGTCTTTTCAATACATGATGTAATTTAATATAGCGATTGATGTCCCGGGTTTTAATCTAGTTTCCTGGAGCAGAACCACATCAGGGTTATTTTCTTCTATTATACTATGCAAGTCACTTTTTCTTAATTGGATCCTGTTTATGTTCCATGATATAATTTGAAGATGCACCCGTTTTCTGGTGCTTTGACATCTTGCTGTTGGCGCTGTATTTGGATTGTTTAGATCCATGACAGAATATTTGTAATATGTGTGGAAACTCGTTGATATGCTGCGCCTTTTTCGACGAGCTCTAATAGTTCTACGAGCATTATAGACAGCTCGTAGGCAATTTTGGGTTTCCGGTCATCTGCCAATTTTTATTGTCGCTGTGGGGCTTGTTGCGGCTGTAGGCGTCTTTCTGGCGCCTTTTTTGGGAGCTTTAGATTCCTCTCTTCGTTCCCTCATGATTTCCTCCATTGAGGGGGCGGTTGATTGAGCTCTTTGCTCGATTTTCCATGCTATTGCCTTAGGGGGCAAATTTTTGTTTACCGGTCTTTCCGGGCATATGGAATATTTCAAAGTATGAGCCCCCTTGCAGTTGGCACAACTCGCTGCAGTGGTTTTCTTTTTTACACATAAATGTGTTGAGTGGCTTTCGCCGCATTTCATGTAGCGGTATTCGGCTATGCAATTTTTTGCACATGAACGTACTTTTGGCAACGGTGGCATTGAATGATTTCGTTTTTTCGGAGCGACTTTATAGTCACATCCAAACCCAATACTCTTTTTACAGAAAACAAACTTTTGCAAGTCTGTTCAATTTCGATGATAACCACAGGAGCGGGTAGCCCTTTATGGCCTTTCATTCTAGCTGTTATAATTGCAGGATACTGCATTTCTAGGAGGTTTTCTTTTATCTCCTCCTCATCGAAGTTTGTTGGCACTCCTTTTGCCACAATTTGGAGATGCCTATCCTCCCTCAATTGATGGGTATGGAAGGGCATGTCTCTTTCTTACATAATTTTCCTTATTCTTCTAAAATCTTCAGCCGTCGATGGCTGTATTCTTATGCCCTCCTTAATTGAAGAGGCTTTTGAATGATTGGTTTTTGTCTCCTTTAAAATGGAAGACAATTGTGCCCATATATCCCTATTCCTAAGGATAATAGGCACGGTGTTGGTCTTTTCCAACTTTTTCTGTAGCTGCGGCTGGCTACAACTTTTAGGGGATTTTTTTGTTTTCACTGTGGTTTTTTTTTATTTCGTTGTTGTTTTTACTTGGGGTTCACTTTCTCTAACGTTATCCCCATTCTCTGATGATCCGACGCTCATGTTGTCGTCGTCCTCTTTGTCCTGATTAAACAAAGGATAAAATAAATTTTTTACTTTTGTTGGGGTGTTTCTCTTTGAGAAACCGTCCTCAAAGTCGCAGGTTTTGCTGTCGGATTTATCTTCCGGCAGCCTGACGTGCTCTCGCAATTTTTTTTTCGTCCCATTCCATAATCATGGAAATCAAATGGGATCTTAACCGCTCAGTGGCGGACGTGTCCACGCGGACATCCGTTGCCAAGTGGCTCGGACCTTGTCCGTCGGTCATTTTGTCACCCGTTCGGTGACCACGTGTGGCCTCGCACTTCGTTTTCTCTAATTAGAAAGTTGCTACGTTTCACAACGTTTTCCTGAAAATAAATAAAATAAAATAAAAAAAGGACTTACCTTTTTTAAAAAGATTGGAAATTAATCCACACAATATCACTTCACCCACAAATTGAAATAATTTTCAATAAATATGCACAGGTTCACAAGATAAATGCACTTTCAAGCGAGTAACGCTCAACGAACACAACCTCTCTCGACCGAGGTAAGGTTGCGACTGGGTTGCTTGTTGCTTCAAAGTCAAAGTGTCTCTGTATACCGGCTTTATAGGACCGCGGACTTAGATATGTCCAGAAATGCTACCGGAGGGTAAGAAGGGGTTGCTCCGTCCCGTAGGTAGTACTTTGTTGTTCAGTTTTTTTTCTATTTCTTGAAAAAGAAATATTCTGATTCTTTCTTTGTTTGCCAGAGAAAAAAGTTTCTTGATGAGGAAACTATGTGATTTCTCGACTTTGGGTTAAATTCCCTGGGTGAGCAGAGGAATAGAGGGAAATGGTTGGATAATTAACTCTTGGCCGAAGCTTGAATAAAACACAGTTTTTGGTGTAAACACGTAATATACTATCTCACAGTGAGAGTCGGATTGGAACTGCTTCCGCTCCCAGATCGTTCTCTATTTATATGTTTCTAGGCGAACGCCCTCTCCAATTCTTGATGTAGTGGGAGGTGGAGCCTGTGACTTATTGAATGTTTCTATAAAACCGCTAAAGATCTTTGCCTTCGGTTCAGTCTGGCTCCAGCTTTCACATAAAACGGACCTCAACAGTGGGTCCTTCTTATTCTAATCTTAACTCTAGCTTATTGTAGTAATACAACACTTACTAGATACCAATTGGTCTTTTCTGGAAGCAACAGCAGACGTTAATGACATGTGCTCTGTTTTTTATGCTAAGATAAATAGCATTTTTGACTTGTACGTTCCTAAAAGTACTTATTGCCGTCGTAACCACTTTCCACCTTGGTATAATACTTCAATTACAAAACTTATCAAATCTAAATAGCGTCTTTGGCGCAAATATAAATATACTTTAAATGTTTTTTTTTAAGAAGAGTTTAAAAAGTTACGATCGACTATAAAACAAAACGTTAAAACAGCTTATCACGCTTATATGAACAACATTGAACTTAACATACAGTCAAATCCAAAACAATTTTGGGCTTATGTAAATCGACTTAAAAAGTCTAATGGAATACCAAATGCAATGACAAATGATCAGAACACTTTTAATGACCCTCAAGATATAGTTGAAGAGTTTGCTAAATACTTTGCTGTTAATTTGGATTCTGCAAACAATGGATTTAATAATGTTGACGATCAGAATGATATATATGAACCAAACCTTGTAATTGATATGCCCAGTATTAGCGAATTTGAAACTCTTGCTGCTTTAAAACGCATCAAATCTAATGCAACATCAGGCCACGATGGAATTCCTGGTTTCGTTCTTTCGTCTCTTCCTGATGGATTTACATTTCCACTGACTTTAATATTTAACAATATTTTGAAATCTTCCACTTTTCCTTCTGTCTGGAAACTGTCGGTCATAACTCCCATTCATAAAAAAGGTAGTAAAAATCAAATTAAGAACTACAGACCCGTATCACTAATTTGTAATTTTTCTAAAGTTTTTGAAATAATTTTACAAAAATTTTTAGAGTTTAAAACAGCACATCTAATATCACAACGTCAACACGGTTTTGTAAGTGGTCGCTCTACTGTCACAAATCTCTGTGTTATCACACAATTTATTTCAGATTGCTTTGATAGGAAAGCCCAGGTAGACGTAGCTTACACAGATTTTTCAAAAGCATTTGACAGAATTAATCATAAACTGCTGTTAAAAAAATTATCGTCATTTGGATTCTCTACCAACTTGGTAAATCTGTTCAACAGCTATCTTTCTAACAGATCTCAATGTGTAAGGTATTTTGATTACTTATCCAGCAGCAAACAGGTTTCTTCGGGTGTACCTCAAGGATCTGTGTTAGGTCCTCTTTTGTTTAATATTTTTATTAACGATATAGTGGTTTCGTTCAATTCTAACGTTCTTATGTATGCTGATGACCTAAAAATCTACAGAGAAATTCATAATGACAGCGACTGTAATATTTTGCAGGCTGATCTCAGACTTTTTGGTGAATGGTCGCATAAGAATTGTTTACCTCTTAATCATGATAAATGCTTCATAATGACTTTCACCAACAAAACTACTAAAACTGAATATAACTACACCATTGACGGCAAAGTGTTAGAGAGGGTGGAGAAGTTTACAGATTTGGGAGTAATTTTTGATAACAAACTGGCTTTTTCACTTCATGTAGACAATATTGTGGCAACTGCTCTTAAATCGTTAGGTTTTATTATTAGGCAAAGTCGCTCCTTTTCCAATATTGATACATTGTTTATGTTGTATTACGCATTTACCAGATCAAGACTGGAATATGCATGTGTTATCTGGGCTCCTTTATTCCCAACTTATATTGATACATTAGAAAAAGTTCAAAGGCGCTTTCTCAAATATTTATGTTTTAAGGCAGATGGTACATATCCAGTCAAAGGCATACCTCAGTTAGATTTACTCAGAAGGTTTAATGTTGCTACGTTGGATTCTCGTCGGGTTGATGCTGGTATAAAATTTGTAGATAAATTAATATCAAGTAAGATTGACTGTGCCGATCTGTTGGGACAACTTAATTTTGCAATTCCAAGTTTTGATGCTCGACAACATAAAACATATAATTTACCAACTCCTCGCATTAATATTTCCAAGAGATCACCTTTATATGCAATGTGTCGCAACTACAATTTAATGCAATCCCTAACAGCTGAAGATTAGCACTTACAATTCTATGGATAAAATACTTTAATTTTTTTTTGTGCTGCTGTATTAAGCCTTTATTTGCTTTTCAGTTGGCTTCTAATTGGGTTTAAACCTGTTAGCCAACGTATTAATAATAATAATAATAACAATAATAATAATAATAATAATAATAGTAATTTATTTCCCAACAGACATATTTGACTATAATGGGTACAAAACATCTAAACTATAGCTTATAATTATTGTATTAAAAAGAAAAAAAAAAAGTAAGAAATTAAATAAAAAGCATTATGAACATGTGTAACTCCCTTCACTTAATATCCTACTCTATATAACATGCATATTTTAGATCTTGTTTCCTTAGATGTAAACTTATCAAAAAAGATATCAATATCATTCGAAAAGAAATTATTGTAAAGCTTAAAACAAGTCAACATAGGACTGTTGTAATGATGATACGTATTAGGTATACTGTAATAAAACAGTCTAGGTGAACGACTTGTCACTCTCGGAACAATAAAAGAAATTTGACTGAGAAGAGTTTTGCTTCGTATATCACCGTTCACAATTTTCTGTAGAAATATTAGAGCAGCTAAGTTTTTTCTAGCTATCATCGATGTTTCATTAACAATGCTAAGAAGTTCTAGTTGATTGCAATGGCTAACCGGATAAACATCAAACATTTTATAATAATAAAATTTACAAAACTTGCGCAAGACATTTTCAAGCAATTTTTTGTAAATTTCCTGATAGGGATACCAAACCACCATACAGTATTCTATCTTTGATCTTACTAATGCATAAAATAGCAGTTTAAGACAAAAAATATCCGTAATATCCCTAGTATTTCGAATAATAAAACCAAGAGTTGTCAGCGCACTATTTGTTACTTTAACAACGTGTGAGTTAAACGATAACTTAGAATCGAAAGTTATACCTAGATCTCTAACTTCATTGCTATGATTGATTACAGATCCCTTTATATTATAGTAGAAATGCATTGTACTGTTCTTTCTTGAAAATGATACAACTTTACATTTATTAATATTCAACATGAGGTGATTGATCTCACACCAAGAAACAAATTTATCAATATCAGATTGTAAATCTAAACAATGAGCAAAAGAGTCTATAACCTTAACAATTTTTAAATCATCCGCAAATATAAACTTATTTGATTGCATACATTGCACTACATCATTAAAAAACATTATAAACAATAGTGGACCAAGGTTTGAGCCCTGCGCGACTCCACTTACAGTAGAATAATTAAAGGACACATAACCTTTATATTCGACAAATTGAGTTCTATTCATTAGGACTGTTTTTAGTACATCCACTAGTTTCTCGCATAATCCAAAAGATTTTAACTTATGCAATAAAATACATTGGTGAACTTTATCAAAAGCTTTAGATAGGTCAGTATAAATGACATCTACCTGCAGACGTTTATCCAAGGCTTCCGACACTAGTTCAGTAAATTCACATAAATTAGTGGTAGTAGATCTGCCTCTTACAAATCCATGCTGCTCAGCTGCAATACTAAGAGATCCATGAGGATATATTATACTTGACAAAATTAATTCAAAAAGTTTACCAAAATTACATGAATTATCGGTCTATAGTGGCTAACATCAGTACTATCACCTGATTTGTAAATTGGAGTTACCCTAGATTGTTTCCAGACCTTGGGATATTGAGAGGATGAGATTATTAAATTAAAAATATGATACAAAGGAGTGTATAAACAACTAATGCAATCTACAACTAAGAACGCAGGCACCATGTGGGGTCCAGATACATAATTACTCTTTAGCTTCTTAGCAGCTTTCTCAATGTCACTTTTTTCCACACGAATCAAAGAAAGAACAGAATGATTATTAGTAGGATATTCAGCTGTGAGAGAGGCACAGCAGGTTTTATTACAAAATTCACACACGGTATTAAGATCACAATGTATGTCGCACTTGTGCTTATCTCTAACATCACAATACACACTACCAAATTGTCTTGCAAACGCATCCACAATTTCCTGGGACGTAGTTAAGACACTAACATTATCAGTCATTCTACCAGGAATATAAGTAGAACGTTTCTTTCCATTTACAAAACGCCAGAATTTTTTAGGATCGTGCTTAATAGAACATTCAGCATTTTTAATAAAGTTTGAGTATTCAATAGACATTTTACGTTTTAGTTCTCGCCTAAGCTGTTTCATTCTATCAAGGTAATACTGTGATTTAGTTTTTCTGTAGCTGTTCCATGCTTTTCTTTTTTCTTTGATGAGCTGCATAATTTCACGTGTATACCAATGTGGAAAATTAGATTTGCCTGATGTAGATTTAATCACAGGAACATACTTTTTAAATAACTCGTACAAAATGCTATGTAGTGTTAACTCTTAACATTAATCTCCTAATTCCTAATTCTCAAATGAGGAAAATTAGTCTAAGTTCCCCGGTAGCACGCCCCCCTACTCCGAAGATCTAATTTACCTCATTTTAACATACTAACATTCTAACTTATACTATTGGTTGGCGTCTTTATCCGAGCTGCTCGTTTTGTCCTCATAGATCGTCGTCTCTACGACCGTTTGAGGATTCTGACTTGTGCTTGTCTGAAGCCGGTTTTTCGCGTTGTGGATTTATTTTTTGAGTCTGTCTTTTTGACGCTGGCGGATTCGATGTAGGTCCTGGTTGTTGTAGGGAGAAACGGGTTCTCCAGCTGCTGGTAGGCCCACTATGGCTTGAAGAGGGATTCCATCCCCTTCTTCATATTGGGTTTTTGATTCTTTTTGGTGAAATGGTTTGTTAAGTGTGGCTTTGCGAATATTATTCACATGTTCTCGGGTTGTTGTGTTTTCTTGCTCGACTGTGTAGCAATTTTCGCCGTTTATTTTGACGATGGTTGCTGGTCCTACCCAAGTGCTTCGGAGACCAGGTTTTCCATGTCTTTTTACCATCACCTTTTCTCCCAGGCTGAAGCGAACTGGCAGTCAGCATTGCGGCGCCGGTATCTTTCTTGGTTTGTATTAACCGTTGCTTGTCGTTCTGCTGGAGGTGGAATGGAGATTTTATTTTCTTGCCAGTGTCCCGGGCGTTGGATTTTGTAGCCAAATAGAGTGTACCCGGGCGTCTGACCTGTATCCGAGTTTTGACGTGTTCTAATGCTGAACAATCCTTTGTGCAGCACGTCATCCCGTGCTTGGGTAGGTCGAACCCAGCCAAGAATTCTTAGGATTTTCTTGATTTCTTGATTCCGTCTTTCTGTAGGGTTGGCTTGAGGGTGGTAAATAGGAGTAGGCCAGTGAACAATTTTCCATCGTTTGCATGTCTGTTGGAATGCTGTTGATGTAAATTGTGGACCATTGTCAGAGATTAGTGCTTTGGGGTATCCCCAACGGCTGAAGATCTCTCGTTCCGATTTTTCGATGGCTGTTTTCGAGGTTTTTAGTGGTGTTGGAAACGCTTCGACCCATCTTGAGAATAAGTTTGTGACGACTAAAATGAATCGGCTGCCTGATGGTGTTTGATTGTATGGACCCATATAGTCAATGGCAATTGTTTCTCAAGGCTGTTAAGGGATGTAAGCCCGTAGAGGAGCATTTGTCTGAGGTAAGGTGCGTTTTGTGGTAGCACAGATTAGGAATGATTTCACGTAATTTCGTACTTCTTTATCTAACTCAGGCCATGTAAATTGTTGTTTAATGGCTCTGAGAGTTTCGTCGCGACCTGGGTGGTTAGCTTCTAAGGAATCGTGAAATTCGGACAGTATCCTTTTCTGTGCTGCTGATGGGTCCCATAGTTGATTGTGCGTCTTGTTCCATAACTGCCCGTCTTCCGTATGGACGTACACGGAATGGTTTAGTTTCTTTTAGGCAAATAGTGTGCTTAACTGCTCGAACTGTTCCCGTAGTGGTTTCCGAGTTAACTACCGCGGTAAAATCACTTAACAAACTTTTAAAAGTTTTTGCACATTGGGTGGGAACTCGTGGTTAGCATCTGGGTTTGTCAATTTGGGTTGTTTGTGACTTACCCAAAATGTGGTGACGCGGTGAGTTAGTCTATGGTGGATGCATTGTCGACTGTAATCCATGGTCACTTTGGTTGTTGCTAGCCTCTTATGTCCTAATATCACTTGCTCCCGAAGATCAGGAACGATCAAAAATTTTTCTACATATTTTTGGTTGTTGATAGTGATCTTACCTTCCCACATTCCCGTTGCTATTGTGGATGTTTCTTTATTTGCTAGCAGTACTGTTGTTTTTAGGGGGCGGTACTTTCTTGCAATTTTTTCCTGGATAAAGTTGGTAGAAGCACCAGTGTCCAGTGCGCCGATTACTTGTGCTTTTTTGATTTTCACAATTATTTGTGGTGCTCCTGTGTGATTGGTTGGAAGCAGTGCTGGGCTTTGGAGGAGACGTCTCTTCGACTTATCGCCGGTTTCCCTGGTGTGGTGATGGTTTTACTACTTCGGGGCAGGTTTTGATGAGCTGCTTCGCCGTTAATTGATTCACATTTTGCGGCTACTAGGTAATGCTTCAGGGTAGCCGGCATTTGGTGTATTAGCCGTGTTGTTAGTGCGGCTTTATTCACATTGGGGGTGAACCGAGTGAAGGGGCATGATTGCTTTTGAATAAAGTTTTCGATGGCTTCCTTCAAATTTTTAAACCTTCTAGTGTAGAATGTCTTCTGAAGGTTGGCGATATAATTCTTAAATGAGGAAAATCAGTCTAAGTTCCCTGGTAGCAGAAATTGATATCGGACAGGTTGCTTGAATTATTATTAATTGAATAATTAATTAATGTAATTAATTAATTTTCTGTCTGATGACCTAGTTTTAGGTTTTATGTTCACTACACTTTTTTCCACAATCACTTCCCGTTCTGGTTACTTCCCAGACTGTCGGCGGCACTTTAATTGTTTATATTATTTGCATAACATCAACAATTGACTGAATCTTTGTTTATAATAAAATCGCAATAATTGCGGTATGAGTGTGGTCAATGTTATTTCGTAAAATATGCCGAATGTTATCAGTATACTTTGGTTTTAAAAGGTGGCCTGAATGATTGGACCGAGGTCTTCATTCAAAACTTCCTGAAATTTTTTCCAGTCTGTTTTGGTCTTGCTCATGTTTTCTTCTTGTGCTTCAGGTTGTTGTCCTAGGAGGAGAAGCATTGAATGATGGCCAGAACTAAGTTCCATTATCACTTCGACACTAACACTATCCCGAATGTTTTTTAGGAGTGCAATATCTAAGATATCTGCTACTCCTTGCGCAGGGAAATGCGTGGGTTCGTCCGGTGCCAATAATACTATTGGTTTTGATACAGAAGACGGCTAAGAGTGTGGCCACTCCTAGCCACTGCTCGGCATCCCCTATCAGTATGCTTAGCATTGAAGTCCTCAGCTGAAATGACGGCTTGGCTACAGTCCCTTATGGTAATGAAGTGTGTCTACTAGATTTTTCCCCGAAGGTAGATAGCATGAAATCAATGCTATATTACCTCCATCCAGTATCAGACTTATTGCAGTAGCTTCTAGAGTATTGAGATCTGGAAGCTTCATTGAGTGATGGTTGATAGAGTTTTTGACATATATAGCTACGCCTCCACCCTCTACCATTCTAAAATTATTGCGCTGCCGCTGTTTTTGTGACTTTTAATTTGTCTTCTGTTTGCTGCACCATTGCAAAAAAATCTTTGGTAATTCGTTGTCTAAAAAAACAGTCGAATCTTTCAAAGAAGCCGCGCCGCAAATGCTGTTACACAACAAGTGTATAAGGCTTCGTTCAGCATTGCTCTTTTCCGCAGAGCGGCTGTTTTTAGGTTTTCTTTCCATTCTGGAAGGTTCTGCTTTTGAAGATTCTTTTTTTTTTGGAATTGATCCTCCATGAAGCTGACGGTGGCAAAGCAAAGGACACCTGCTTTGCTTTTTGGGCCTGCTGCACCATCTTTGGTTTAGCTGGCCTTTGCTGTTGAGCAGGCTTGACGGCTGCCTGCATTTTTTCTTGAACTGGCTTTTTTTCTACTGCGCTTTTTAGCGGTTTAGGTAAGCTTCTGCAACCCTTATAGCTCGCTGTGTGAGCATCGCCGCAGTTGGCTCAACCTCTTTTGGTTTATCACAGTTTTGTGATTCGTGCTCTTTCTCACATTTAACACATTTTGCCTTTGCGTGGCAATTGGCTTGTCTATGATGGAATTTTTGGCACTGATAACACTACATCACTGCCATCCTCTTACGTACTGGCTCAACATTGACGTTTAGAAAGCACCCTAGTGCTTTCTTTTGAGCGCAAAAGCGCTTTTTCTCTTCCTGATTTGCTAGTTCAACTAGCACGGAAAAGATTTCAACTTTCTTCCCGTTCTCTGTCTTCCGCGACAGTCGGATGATTTTGTTTATTTTGAGTCCTTGTTCTATCAAGTCCTCCTTTATTTCCTGCTCCAAAATTGCAGGGGGAATTGGTCTAAGAACCTTCTTTAAGGGCTTCTCCTCGGCAGTGAAATATTTATGGTAACATATTTTGTTAGCTTTCAGGAATAAAATTGTTGACCTGAAGTCCCCTGATGTTTAGAGCTGCACTCTAACTCCATCTGGGCACACACGTGCGCTTAGTGGAGTACCTTTTCTCTCCTGGAGGGCTCTTGAAATGGCCGTCCATTTCTCGGGAGCATTGGCGGCCTACCACCGACTCGTGTGAGATTTCTCACTGATGAGTTTTGTCACAAAAATGACGTCATTTTAGTGAGAAGTGCTAAAACCCTACCATTGACAATGTGACTTTTCTCATCGATGGCAAAACTCGAACGAAAACGTGTGAGTTTTCTCGAGCGCTTTATTATGAGGGAGATTTGACATTTCACCCAAAATGTGACAGTTCACATCGTTTTCTTTAGGTTAAGCTTGTGGCTTGTCTGTATAAATTTAAATAAAATGTTGAAATTAAGCCTTTGTTATTTTAATAGTTTTTGAAGCAATTGAATTGTCTTCAAGAGTTTTCAGGTGGGTGACCGATTATGTGAAGCATGTCGCTTGCCGCGTGCTTCAAAATAGACTGGGCACATGAAAATTATGAAAAAAACATTGATCTTAAGTTTTGGGGTTATGTTTAGTAGATGTAAAATTAGGTATACAAATTGTAAATTTTGTATATTTAGTTATATACCACTTTGAACGTTATGTATCTAAAATAACGAATATGACAAATAACCTTTCTCCACGCTTTCCAGTCTTTCTGTGGCCCGATTGCGCTATTCAACGTTTCCCCAATTTCTTTCCACAAAGCTTCACCATCTTTTTTGGTGAAGCTACTAGAAAATTTCCCAGAAATTAATTCTGGGCGAGTTTGCATAAACTCGACCAGAATTTCTTTTTGTTCCTCTGTCACTTTCATAATAATTTCAAAAATTATTTTGAATATCAACAATAATTGTCAAAAATGTTTATTATACAAATGTCAAATCCTATGTTGCTAAGCAACGAGTGCGAAAGTGCGGCGTTGCGATGTCTAACATGTGACAAAACGCATCGGTGAGATTTCTCATCACACTTAAAGTCAATAGTAGCGTATTTAAAAAATCAGTGACAAAATGCACGTGAGTTTTGTCACTGATGAGAAAACTCATCAAAGTCGGTGGTAGACTCCCTGATGATAATTTGGTTAAATGAGGTTTTTTTCTTCAATTGCTGGGGTGCTTTTGCATCCTCTTTTGGTTGTACCACTTCTTTGGTGGATTTTGTGGCTACTCTCTTTGGAGTAGAAAGTGCCTTTGGTGCCGCTGGGATTGTTTTTTCGCCTTCTTTAAGTTATTTTCCTTGATGGATGGGTGATTTTAATTCAGGAAAATCTTAATTGAAATTTTACTTTTCGGGGGTGGTGTCCCTAAAATTCCTGAGTTTCCTCTGCTTCGACTTCCTTGAGCCAACAAGAACAAACTCTTCTTCTGCGCCTCTTTTCGCGGCTTTAAGAGATCCTGATTGGGACTCCGTCCCTATTGTAGATTAGGAGTCTTCATCGGAAAACTTTATAGTTTCCTCGTTTGCAGTGAGATTTGAGTCCTCGTCGGAAATTCGGAATCACTCACTAATGGCAAGGAAGGGCACTCTACTTGACTTCGGCTCTTGCCAATTCTTTTTCCAGATTAGAGTTCCTAATCTTATTTGGCACTTTGTTGCGCTCAGCTTGCGCTGACTTTTTCCTCTGAAAAAGTCACTCGTTTGTCGAGGTCATCTTCTGTAAAAGCTCCACTAGCCATTCTAATGTTGCTTATTTAGTTGCGTAAAAAAAACAAGTTTTAATATTATATTAGTTAGTAATAAAATTTTAATTAAAAATTAAAAAATAAACCACTTTCAGAAAAGCTGACAGTGGTTAAAAAAATTCTGATTACTACAGGGTGATCAAGAGGAACTGAAGCTGTTGGCAATAAATGACAGCTAAATATTACCAAAGTTTGAAAACATTTTGTGCATTGGTGTTGGTACTTATTGCGTCAAAAAATTTAGGTTATGTTACAAATGGTCGAGACATCAAAGCGACAGACATCATCCCGTCCTGAAGAACATGTTTCATGCTTCATCATTGTCGTGCAGGGTAAGGTAAAAGTTATAATAGGAATAAAAAAAAGGTGGAACAGGGGTTTTAATATTGATAAACTCGAACAAGGAAAAGCATGGGAAAAGCGCAAAAATGGAAATTAATAATTTTATAGGTAATGTTCAAATTGCGCGCCACCGTGGTCCAGACAAATGTTCACCCTCCTCTTTAAGCTGTCAAAAACGTTGACCAACATGTGTGGAGTGATGTTTTGCATTTCCTCTGTGATGGCTGCTTGCAATTCCTCCACTGTGTGTAGATTTCTTGTGAAGACTCTGTTTTTTAGGTGTCCAAACAAGAAAAAGTCCAAGGCAGTGAGATCCGGCGATCTACTTGGCCAAGTCTCTCGGCTTATTATTCTCTCTCCAAAGAATTGGCGCAGATAGAGCATCGTATTGAACTGCGCTGTGGCAGAATCCTGGTGGAAATGACCATGCTGAAGCTCCTGGTTGTCTAATTCATTTACAAATGGAGTCAGCAGGTTGTTCACGTAATTTTCTGAATTGATTGTGTAGTTAAAAAAGTATGGGCCAATGATTCTTTGCCGAGACATTGCCACCCATACACCAACTTTAACGGGGTGTAAAGTGGTCTCAACAGTGGCATGCGGATTTTCGCTCGACCATATCCGGTAATTTTGTGAATTTACAAATCCATCTAAATGAAACCAAGCTTCATCGGAAAAGAAAGTTTGGTTAAGGACGTCATCAGCGGTCATTTCAGCATTGAACCAATTACAAAAATTAATTCGTTGCTGATAGTCTTGGGGATGCAGGGTTTGGATCCGGGAAAATTTGTATGGATAAAGCTTTAATTTTTTCTTTAAAATCGTCATGCAACTTCCATATGAATAGCCTGTTAAGTAAGGAAAAGGAATGACAGGATTGTCGAAGGTAAGGATTATTAGACCCTGCATTACATGTGCCTAACAAGGAACTTTGGATACGTGTTTTGAGAAAGAATCAAACCTGTTTGGAGTGCAAGCTTTCGCACAGACTTTCGAGGACTTTGTTCCATTCGAACTCGAACATCTTCGACCACATCTTCTGTTAGTGTAGATGTTTGTCCCGTATGTTTGGCCTTTTTTACGTCACCTGTTTGTAAGTAACGTTCCACCAATCTCGTACAATGCTGCCTGAACATTACTACTGTAACATCAACAACGGCCTCGGGAAACAGTTCTTGAAATTGGTGGAAGGCCTCATCGGTGGAATATTGCCAACCGTTTGCAGCATCATGATGTCCAGTACGAAAATACGCCATACCAATAAAAATGTCTTGTTCTAGTGTGAAAACCATTTTAATAAATCAATTATTATAAATGTGACGCTTGATTTTAAATTTCGAAATTGGTTGTCAAAATTGACAACTGACAATGTAGTGGTACCAACTTCATTGAGGTTTTCATCAAATTGTCAGTGTTACCAACAGCTTCAGTTCCTCTTGACCACCCGGTACTAAGCCAATAGATTTATTAAATTTTGAACAGTAAATTAATGCTGTAATTCACAGAAAATAATTCAAAATATAATTAATTATAAAAATTTTGCATGCACTGAAGGTGCTAAAAGAATTAATAAACCATTAACCTTTGGTATATTTCTGGTGAAATATACCTATTTAGCAGGTCCACTTGAATGACGATTTGATTCCAGTTGACGTCACTGATGTATTGATTTTTGGCGAGAAAACTCGGCGACGGAAATGTACGAAGTGAGCCGATTTTCGGCGAATCGGTCGAACTAATTCAACTTTCTCCCCTAAATTGGAACACTTCTATTGTCTTTTTGGGCACTTTGAACTAACAAAAACTAACCGAACTGAATTTAACAGTTGCTAAAATTTTTTTAAACACATTTTAGAAAGAATTCATTTACTTTGTGCTGCTTTTTAACAAATTTGAGGAGCCACTGCAAAGACGTACGCTCTCTCTCGATGCTAGAACCAGACTGCTGCCAGCATCCCTCTGGATCCACGGTTTATAATACAAGATTTTGGGAAAACCACGTCTAAACAATAGACTTCGTCTAGACAGAACGGGTTTTCTCATTTTTTTTACTGTATTTAAAACTATTGCTATAGTTAGATGCGCTAAAAAATAGCGCATCTAACGATATAATTTCTAATTTCAAGCGTAGTGACCTATTTTATTCTAATAAATGAATTTTAGGGGCTGCGGCATTATAAAAGCTATCGCACACTTGGCCAGTCACTCACATCCCAGATGTGAGCCACAAAGGGCTCACATAGTTCGTAACAATTTTATATTTGTTATGGCAAAAATTCACTAATTAATTAATTTAATTGATTAATTTCTCGTCCGTTGATCTAGTTTTGATTTTTGTTTGCTGCACTTTATCACCACGGTCACCTTCCGTCCTGGTTATTTCCTAGACTGTCAGCGACACTTCAATTGTTTATATTACTTTTATAAATTCAACAATTGAGTTGGTCTTTGTTTATAATAAATCGCAATAATAATTGCGGTGTGAGTGTGGTCATGGTGTTTTGTGTAATATACTGAATGTTATCAATGTACTTTGATCTTAAAAAGTGGTTCGAACGTGATCACTCTAGGTTTTGTTTATAACAAAATAAAATGATCTTTTAGAGTTTAAATTACAACAAATTCACTTTGAGCAGCATAAGAACGGATCTTTTGTCTTGCCATTGTATTATTTTAATACCATCTTTGTTTTCCAAACCAATTATCTCATTTTTTTGGTAATCACGTCTTTGGGCAAACCTCTGCGATTTTGTCTCAGAGTACCGCAATAAAAAGTTTGTCGGTTCAATAATTCCTTAGCAAGAAGAATTCCAGAATAAAAATTATCTGCGTATAAAGTTCTTCCCTTGTCTAGCAAGTCACTTGTTAACTTTAACACTACATTATGTGAATGGTTTTTGCTTTCAATAGAATCTTCTTTGTCGCAATAAACTCCAACAATCTATTAACACTGTATGTATAACCTGTAACCGTACACAACTTATACATCTTTACGCCATACTTATGGCGCTTGTTTTTGATGTATTGTCTGATTCCTAAGCAACCACGCCACGGCACCATTGATTCATCAATAACTATGTTTCTTCGAGGAGTCATAATCTTTTTATTTTTGTTTATCATGTTTAGCATTGGCCTGATTTGATACAGTCGATTATTACTTTTTAAAAGGCTATTATTATCGTTAAAATGTAAGTATTGTAGTATCAACAAAAATCTATCTCTTGTAAGAACAGATGAAATAAATTTATTATGATACAACGGGTTTTTTGACCAATATAAGTATAAATCTGGAAGTTCTACTAAACCCATAATAATAACTACCGAAAAAAACTTTTTTATTTCGTCTTTGTCTGTAGGCGTCTTGGTAATTTGCTTTGATTCTTGTTGAGCATACCTGTGAGTTTCTAAAACAATTTTATCTAGAATTTCGTCAGTAATAAACAAAATGTATACACAAAATGGACTTAAATGATCTGGACTTTCAATATTAATCTTGCATGCATTAGGATGCTCAATAATTTGATAATTCATACCAGCTTTGATAGCGTTCCATAAATTTTCATTTTCGTAAAAAACACTGTTATCTTCTAAAACATTGTCATTTCAATGTCGCTGTTGTTTTCGCTTTCGGCTTGATTTTTCTTCATATAAGAAATTTTTATTTGAATCAGACTGGTCGACAGGAACATAATCTGAATCCTCGTCTGACGAATTTTCGAATCAATCTCAGATTTATCACATGAAAAACTATATTTTTTGTTTGGGATATTTTTAATGTTCATTCCTGAAGTGCTAGGAATACTCTGAGTATTTAAAATATTTTCTTGACGACCACAAGAAGAAGAAGAGTTTTCATTTGTCACATTTAAGTCTTTTTCTTGTTCATCTTCAAAGACAATCGTAGGAATTTTTTGAACAACACTATGAGAAAAAACTTATTCATTTGTCGCTTCAAGCTCCACTCATTCTTCTTCTTCTTTATCTAGGTTATCACTTTTTGCTCAAAAACAATTTGAATCATCTTTTTCTCTCTAGATGTAATTTTTTTTTGTAAAAAAAGAGCCAAATTAATTTAACTTTTATTATTTTTACCAGAACGAATACCAGATATATGTGTCTGGTAATGTTCTAAACGGAATAATTTGCAATACTGTACGGTACCAATCACCGAGATCTGGTAGTATAAAACTGTACTAATATGTAGTACAGGTTTTGGTGTTTCTATAGATACCTGTAACACTATTTTGTTTTGAGTATTTACTAAGATATTAGCTCCGTACGAAAGGACAGTTTCGTAAATTTGAGTGCCGCTTGAACGGAAAAGCACACACCAGACATATGTGTCGCAGTGAACGTGTTTAACGGTTGGAGTTTTAATAAAAATATTTTTTTTCATTTTGCAATAATAATAATATATTTTTTATTTTATATTATTTGATAAATAATATTGTTATTATCATTACTTGTCGAAGACTGTAATGATTTTTGAATCCAGCAAAATTAGCCTTAATTATTCACTCGAATACAGTGTACAGAATAGCAACAGCCAGCTACATTATCATCAACAATCTACTTCAACTCACCCCTCTATATTCATTGTTAGAGAAGCGCTTGAATGGTCAGACGAATCGATTGAGCGACACATCATATTTACACATAATGTACCTGTCAATAATACCTGTAAAGTAACTCACCGGGGACTTTTCTCCCCCTCGCAGGATTCTCTTCCTCTCGAACTCACAGTGGAAAACATCACCAGGCTCATTTGACTTTGACAACCACTCTATGGACTCCATTGACTGAATCTTCACCCCTTTTCTTTAACATCATGTTCTCAATAATGTTTTCATTGTTTCGGTACCTGGTTCGGGAGCAACGTGGACGGTGTCGCTAGGCCTCAATCACATTACGCGAAATAGACTGGCCAGGAATAATGCGTAATAGGAAAAGGTATAAAATAAAGATTAATAAGTGAAGAACCTATGGACATTACGCATTATTCTGTCATACCAGCAAAAGGAATATCCACAACCTCTTTATACACTGATAGGAACATAATCATAGCGGTTAACATGCTCCAGCCCACCCCTCTATCCCTTCGCCACTGTTCGAGAAAGTAGAGAACAACAAGATCAACAAGATCAACATGTTAACTAACTATCTTTCTCTTTCACTCTACAATTAACAGTTCAACTATTCATAATACTGCCCGTCCGACCGCTCTGACCTTTTTACCAACGACCTTTTTAGCCCTCATCGAGATCATTTACTTATATAAGCGATTTAGCGCCTTATTGGCTTATTTTTATTTTATAAAATAACTACAAATTATTATAAAATCAAAAACTCTCACAATAATAATAAAAAAATACAAAAAAAATGTACTAAAGATAAACTATAATAATAATAATAGTAATAATATTTATTTAGTGTTAACAATACATATTGTATTTTACACGCGTCCAGACAATTCAATGCTTAATTACATATCACTTAATTATATTTTACAATACATATATTAACATTTTTTTGTTTTTTTTACACACCAATAAAAGAACATTTGCAATACTTAAGAGTTCAAAAGATCCTTAAAATTACAAGGTAAATATTTTTCATATGAATAAAACGAGTTAGCTATCAGATATTTTTTAATTCTGTTGAGCAATATAGTGTTAGATAGACTTTCAAATTTTAGTGGCAAAATATTGTAAAATCTAATAACATGACAATTAATACCATGTCTTGATCTGGTTAATCGCAGCAAATCTGTAGCAATATCATCATTTCTGGTACCATAAAAGTGATGTGAATTAGTAATTCTGTAGGAACTTTTAATGTTTTATGGTCCAAGCATTTGTAGATGTACAAACACGGTAATGTTAGTATACTTAAAGAATTGAACTTGTTTCTACAGTCATCTCTGTATTTTAACCCAGCTATCACCCTATTTGCTCTCCTTAGAAGGCGAAACAATCTAGTTGACGATGCGCAGTGTCCCCACAATATGATACAGTACTCTAAATGGGCGTTTATCAGACCAAAATAAGCTATTTTGATAGTCTTAGGCGAGATCTGGTTTGACAGATTTCTTAGCAGGTATATATTTCTACACAATTTATCCGCAATATTGTCAGCATGTTTGTGCCATGTTAACGCTGAATCTAAGTATAATCCAAGAAACTTACTACAATTGCTGTACTCCGGGTCATCTACCAAATTTTTTACAGTAAAAATGATTTTTATTGTTTTTTCTTTGTTCATATGTAGTTTATTAGCTAGCAGCCAATTTTGAACCCTAGTATACAGTTCTGACATGCGTCTTTCAAGGTGTACCAATGAATTATGTGATTGACCTATGCTAGTGTCGTCTGCAAAATGTGTTAGATCAACCTCTAGAATAAAATGAGGCAAATCGTTTACTTAGTTAAGAAACAAAAGAGGTCCCATTATAGAGCCCTGTGGAACCCCATACTTCACAATGCACTCACACGAAACCGTATTATTGATTAACCTTTTGTTGACGATCTCTTAAATACGATTGAATCATCAAAATACTATTTGGACTAAAATTGTAGTATTTTAGTTTTCTAGCCGGCACCGTGTATGACACTGTGTCAAATGCTTTGCTGAGATCGAGAAACATAGCTAAATAATATTGTTTTTGTTTGAAGCTATTGACGATATTGTTAAATAATTTTAAAGACGCTGACGCCGTAGAACAATCTTTTCGAAATCCAAACTAAGAGCATGTTAATAATGCACTATCATTCAAGTAATTAGTAAATTGGCTTAATAATAAGCTTTCAAAAATTTTAGATAATATAGGTAACAGTGATATCGGTCGATAATTACTTAAATTATTCAAACTTCCTTTTTTGTACACAGGTATTGTTAAAGATGTTTTTCAGCAATTAGGAAACGTTAAGCTTATAATACAAGAATTGATCAGTTTGGTAAGTGGTAATATAATGATATTCTTGATCGCTTTAATTATTTGAGCCATACACATCCTTTACATAAGTATTTTTTAGGTTATTGATGGTGTCTCTAATATCATTAATTGAAACCTCATGAAATAATAATAATAACAAGTTTAATGCCCAACACATTTACATCCAATTACAGGGCAGATATATAATACTTGAAAAAAAAAACTTGAAAAAAAAATTTATACTCAGTGTTGTTTAAATAATATATACTAGAAACCAAACTAAAAATACAAGACGTTAAGATAAACCTATTTTTATAATTTCTTGAAGTGTTGAGTGATTGATATCGCACTTATCCGATATTTGGTTGAAATTGCGACTCATAACAAACACGGGCGATTTATACAAAATATTAGTATTTGTCTTATTCAGCTTGAGAGTAATACTTAATCTAGAGTTAATTCTAGGAACATAAAACTCAAACTCAGATAACAAATACATACAATCGATGTTACCATGAAAACGATTATATCCAAATTTGAGACTTGCTAGGAATCGCTGCTGATCTAGGGAATACATATCGAACTTAGAAAGAAGTAATTGATGATCAGAACCTCTTGGTGGGTAGACATTATAAATTTTGAAATTAAAATTTTCTTTGAACTCTCTCAACCATTGTTTTTTAGCAAATGTACACAGGTGACCAGACAGTACTGCAATATTCTACTTTTGATCTGACTAGTGCCCTATATAAGGTTTTTAGTGTTATACTGTTGGTGAACGCGCAATTTCTAAATATAAAACCTAACATTCTGTAAGAAGAATTAACAATGTTTGCTACATGGTAATCAAATGACCAAAAACTATCAAAGGTATAACCGATTTTTTTAATAATATTACTTCTAGCGAGTGACGTAGAATCAAAGTTGTAATTGAAATAAGTAGTTTTTTTTTCTGGTGTAACTTCCGACTCGGCACTTGTTAATATTCATATATAGTTTGTTAGTTTGACACCATGTTTCAATTTTTGTTATCACCTTTTGAAGTGCAATACAATCATCTATGTTAGAAACACTACTGAAAACCTTTAGATTATCTGCAAAAAGCAGCATATTTATTTTATCATTAGAATTTAACACCTTAGTAATGTCATTAATAAATATTAGAAACAACAAAGGACCAAGATTTGATCACTGAGGAACACCAGATGTTGCTGTGAATAAATTAGAGGTCAAGCCGTTATAACAGACAAATTGACGCCGATTAGATAAATAAGAGTTAAAGAACAATATCAAGCGAGAGCTACATCAAATTTTACTTAATTTTTGTAAAATGATTCTATGATCGATTTTGTCAAAGGCTTTTGAGAAGTCGGTGTAAATTGTATTACCTGTATTACCGGTAATTACCTGCTGATTAGTATCTAACACTGTTGAAACATACTGTAGCGAGGTCGAACATTCCAGAAAGGTCAGTGCTGGAATGGAGGCTTCCAGATCCTTCCAGACGATCCATGCCGAATGCTATATAAGCAAGCAGCGGAAACTGTCGAAGTAGTCTAACTTTGAGTCGCATAGAGTGAGCGTCACGCACGTACCGAATGCAATATAAATATTAATGTACAGAGTTCATATAAATTAGTGTAAAATTAATAGTGTAATATTAGTATATAAATAAACTGTATAGCAATCACGTTACAATTTGGTGTGAGGTGTGAAGTTAAATAAATGAAAAGACCATGGCTAGATTATACGAACTAAAAGTGTCCGATTTGAAGAAAATTCTAGAAGATATGGACCTCGATATCTCCGGTAAAAAGTCTGTTTTAGTCGATAGATTAAAACAGGCACTTATACAAGATGGTGTCGATCCAGATAAATATATTTTTGAAAGTGAATTAAGCAATGTCTAGAAAAATAGAAGATAAAATAGAAGAAAGTTCTAGAAAAATAAAGGAAAATTCTAGAAAGATGGAAGAAATTTCTAGAAATTTAGAAGAAACGATTGAAGCTAAAATGGTAGAAAGTTCTAGAAAAATACAAGACAATTCTAGAAAACTGGAAGAAAATATTGAAGCCAAAATGGAAGAAAGTTCCAGAATAATACAAGAAAATTCTAGAAAACTGGAAGAAAATATTAAAGCTAAGATAGAAGAAAATTCTAGAACAACTAGGCACAATTTGACAAGTCAGGTAAGTAAAAATACTGATTTACCAGCTGTAAAAAGTGAAAGCCTTGAAGAAAACTCTAAAGTTAGAGTCAAGCCGCCTCAGTTCGATGGAAAAACGTCATGGACAAACAATCTACTACAATTCGAGGCGGCAGCTAAAGCAAATGGTTGGTCAACTTCCGAAAAGGCTACAACGTTAACAGTCGCATTAAGAGGCGATGTTGTGAAGATTTTGCAGTTTATAACTCCTGAACAACGAGGAGATTACAACCAGCTGATAAGCTGATTAGAACAGCGTTATGGGCATGCGCATATGCAACATGTTTACCGTTCCCGATTGAGAAGTCGTTTCCAGAAAACAGGTGAAAACCTTCGAAAATTTGAAGCCGACATAGCACGTTTGGCCCGCTTAGCTTATCTTGGGACGGCTGACGAGACGCTGGAAGACATAGCCATCGGAGTTTTTAACGAAGGAATTTGGGACAGTGAGTTGAGACACGCGCTGATATTGGCCAGACCAAAAACTCTGCCAGAAGCTTTGGCTTATGCCTTAGGATACGAAGCTGCTAAAAACTCGACCAGAAATCAAGCTCGTGCTCGATTGGTCGAAGATGAAGTCGAGAAGAACTTTTTAGAAGAAGCAATTAAAAGAGTAATCGATTCAATGGGGAGCAAACTACGAGTGCTACGGTGTTGGAATTGTGGTAAAGTTGGGCCTATCCAGCGACAAAGCAGCGAACCGCGCAAGAACACCTCCAGCGCAACCCAAGCAGAAAAATCGAAAAAACTAAACCGGGTTGATAGTATGGGGCAAAAATCAACCCGTGGTAAAGATGCCCTAAAAACTATGTATGTCGCCAGCTTGCAACCAAAAATTGACAGCATTTATGTGGACGCATTGGTTAATGACAAATGGCGAAGTGTTTTGATTAACACTGGAGCGACAAAATCAATTGTTCGGCTCGATATTTTGCCTAAATCAACACGTATCAAGCCAACAAGATGGCGTGTTCGAACAGCTACTGGACAATCTGCTGTTGTGAAAGGTGAAACCGAAGTGACTTTTAAGATCGGTGATGTTTTAAACAGTTAGTGCTTGTTGCGCAGATCCATGAAGAGGTTATTCTGGGTATTGACATTATGTGCGCCCACGGCTTCAAACTTGACGTTAATGAAAAAGTGCTAGAGATAGACTCGGAAGAGATAGTGTTTCGGTCGCGGTGTAATCAGACATTGAGTGTCGAAACTTTTAACGACATTGAAATACCCGCTAGATGTGAAACCTGTGGAAGCCTATATTAAAGAAACTGTAGAAGGTGGTGGCCCTGTGGTGTTTGAACCAACCAACAGCGACGATCTGGTAGGCAAAGAAGTTTTAGTAGGAAGAGTAGTTGTAGAAAACAAGGAACTTATACCCATAAAAGTTAAGAACCTTAATTATCGTTCCGCTAAAATAAAAAGGGGTTTTGTTTTAGGAAACTGCTTCCAAATCTCTGCTATCGCCAGAAATCTTAACACCACAACTCCTGTAGCCACCACAGAAAATTTGCCTCGGGAACTTGAGAAGACCATCTATTGAATAGCGATTGTCTGATGATGTTCAAGTTAGGTTCTGGAAACGATGGATTGGACTGGAAAATTGTTAGAAGCGTGGTGGGATTGGAGTTTCTCTTCAGGCATAGCGGCGTCGACATCCAAGTGTGTGGAAACCACAGTTGCGCAAGAGACAAGAAGACAGTTCCGTGTTATTTCTATGCCACCTCATCGTGCATAAAGGGAAGTTTGTGCAAATATTCACACGATAAAGGTGGAATGGCGGCTTCCAGAACCTTCTAGACGATCCATGCCGAATGCTATATAAGCGAGCAGCGGAAACAGCCGAAGTAGTCTAACTTTGAGTCGCGTGGAGTGAGCGTCACGCACGTACCGAATGCAATGTAAATATTAATGTACAGAGTATATAAATTAGTGTAAAATAAATTGTGTAATATTAGTATATAAATAGACTGTATAGGTATCACCTCACAAAACTCAGCAAAGCATGAAAGATTTGTGGCAGTTGATCTTTTTACCATAAAGCCGTGCTGACACTGAGAGATAAGATGTTGAACATCAGTATAGATAGATGAGTACAACGACATCTCAAAAACCTAGGCAAAATTATTTAAGATTGAAATTGGCCGATAATTGGTAATTACTTCTGGATCACCTTGTTTGAGAACCGGACAGATTCTGGAAACCTTCCACATTTCTGGAAATTGAGAGATAAACTAAATATATAATTAAGAGGTTCTATAAAAATATTTGTGCAGTCTTTAATCTGATACCTGGGAATTTGGTCTTGACCAGCTGTCAATTTGTTTTTTAGTTTTTTGATTGTTTTGCCAATTTCAATAGACGCTTATTGAGTAACATTTATGGAGGTGTTGCTAGTATCATATCGGGTAAAATATAATTCCATATATTCTTGACACAGGTGATGCTGCGTATACACTAGCATAATATTTATCAAAAGATTTTACTATATCAACAGGTTTGTCGACAAGTACGTTATTATTATCACGCATAACACCCGGAATTCTAAAGTTACCTTTTTTATTCTGAACAAACTGCCATAATCGTTTTGGCTCTGTAATTAAACCGGACTGAACTACATTCAAATAGTTTTTATAAGCAACTGAGATTTGCTTTTTAATCAGACAGCGAAGTTCTTCATATTTACAAAAATATTCTGGTTTTCTTTTACATAAAATGTAGTATTTATATTTCATTTTTATATTAGAAATAATGCTTGCGTTATACCATTTAGGGTAGATATAAGTTCTACGTTTTTTCTTTGTAAATGAAGGCACATGCAGATGAAAGATAGAGTATATCATTTTATAGAAGAGATTACATACAACATTGACATCAACTACATTTTTAAGAGGCGACCAGTCAATATTGTACAACGCATTGTATAAATCAAGAAAATTTGCTTTTTTGAAATTGTACATTTTTTGACCAACAAAACAAGAAAAATTACTGTATTTCTGAAGGCTATAATTCAGTTCTATATCCAAAGACGGATGGTGACATCTTCGTCAATGAGTGGTCAGTAATGTTGGTCAGTTATCAATCTCATTTTTATAAAATTTTGCACACTCGTTGTAAGAGGTACATGGCACCTCAATAAAAAAAATGTGTTTTTAGAGAATAGAAAAATGGCAAAAGTAGTTAAATAAAATGATAAAAATATGAAAAGACATAAACGCAATCATAGTCGCGGATAAAAACTGATAATTAATAATTGCATATTATTGTATACTCTAACAACTCAGTCCTGGGAGGATTTCGAATGTTTCTACCACGTTTCTCTTTTGCATCAATTAGTTCCGGCGAAATGCAATTAAAATAAAACATTCTTAGACCAGCAAGCATTTTTTCCTTCCAAAACTGATCATCCCTCAAGATCTGTAAAACATTACGCCTATTTTGTCCTTCGTTTTGCATTTATGTCCGTCTTTATTTTGATATGGTTTATCACATTTGTCAAAATAATAAAACTCACCGTAGAAAGCTGTCATACTACTGACTGTATCAAAATGATTTCCATTTTTATATAAATAAACTTTTACGTCTTAATCAGCCCCCGAATATATTATAAAATTAAAGCATTCTGCTGCTACGACTTTTATTTGAATATTTAATACTTTTTTTAAATTTTTAATATCGTCTAAAGTAAAATAGTTTTCATTATATCCTCCAAGTTGATTACATAGCTTTTCAGCTACAGTCATTTGTAAATTTCTTCCCATTCTAATATATCTTATATCACTACGATCATATCCTTTACCAAGTTTAATATTTGGATGATAAGTTAATTCAACAATAACAGCTTTTGGACAACATAAATTATCTTTGTTTTTTATTTGTATTATACTTTTCTTTGTTCGTGAGTCTTCTGCTATATTTAATAATCTTTTCGCATTAGTAGCGCACCTCTAGGCATATTAACAACTTCGGTATGAAATGTGCAACCGTATATATCTAAATCTTGATTTGAAGTTAAGATACTTTGAAAATTGTTTAATAAATTATTAATATCTAAGGTTCTTGACATACCTGTTGAAATAGGATTTCAAAGATCAGGATGAGTAACCACTATATTCATTAAATCTCCTTCTTTGAAATTTGTTTTCTCTTTTACTATTTTAATCATTTCATTTAAACCCTCTCTAATGACAGTATTTTTTTTCATAATTATGTCTGAAAGATCAGACTCAGATGATTCTTCCTCTTTCAATAATATAACTTTATAGTAAACTTTATGTTTCCTCCATTTTTTTGGTGTATTCAGAATTTGTTTCTATTATTTTAATTTTAGATTTTTTTGAAAACTCTGCAAAATAACTATCTTCAAAAGCGAACGGTTGGTCGTTAATTTTTAGTAATAATTCTGCCTTCTTCATTTTAGAGTAACCTTTGATATTCTTTTCTTTAGCAATTTTTCTTAATTCTTTTATCGTTGTATTCTGAGTTGATTCGTTTTTTGACATGGTTTCCTCTAATAATTCCTCTAAACTTTGCGACCCGAGTTCTTTAAGAACAGTATTTAAATTCGCTTCGCTCATGAGGGCATTATCTGAAATTTGATTCACTATATCTGTCTTTTTACTATTTTGCTTTATTTTTAGACCTAGTTTTTCAGCAATTGATTTTAGTTTTTTAATATTGAGTCTATTTAATTTATTAAACCAATCGCCTGCATTGATGAGCTCTTCTTTTAGAATTAATTTTATAAGATCTAATTTAGTCTTTGAGTTATATTGCGAATAGTTTTTTAACCCCATCTTTTTTGCGATGGCTTTTATTTTTTTTAAACTTAGTTTATTTAGCACAATCTCATTATTTGATTGTGGTGTTAAAAAATATTTATCCATCGAGGACGACTCATGTTTCAAAGATGGACTCTTATGTGAACTCGATGACGAATTGCCTTCACTAATTTGTTCAATTATGTCACCCACTTTTTTTAAATCACCTTTAGTAAGTTTTATAATTTCTTCAAGTGTCATTTTACGAAGCTCATCTTTCGAAAGCCCCATTTATTAGGGGAAAAAATATTCAAAAAAATTTATGAATGAGATTATCCTTTTAAGTCGTTAATATATTTTTCTAATTTTTCATGCCATATTTTTTTGAAATGTCTTTTTTTATTTCGTATCGGAACATCCATAAAACATATATTACAAGTAAATTTATCATTTCGTCTTTTTTTACAATCATAACACACGTATCCGATTCCATATTTCTGATTTTTACTTTTAACAAAATTTGAATGATATTTTATGGTTTGACAAATGGAACATTTTCTTAATAACGACTCATTATTTGGAGATGTTTGTTCATGATCAATCTGACAATTTTTATTCCCCATTTATTAGAAAGATATTATTTCATAATAAATGGCTCATAATACCAAAAGGGAACAGTCAGCTAAACAAAAGATAAATATAATAATTAAAAAAGATTATACGTTAACAGAGTCTAGTATTCCATCAGTTAAGAATTTAAATAATATGCGATCAAGACAATTAGCATTAAATTTTTTAGCACAAAAAGGAGATCCTACTTCTAAAAATATTACCTTAAAAGAGTTTGCTAAACAGAATAAAATTGGTGAAAACACAATTAGGAATCAAATAAAATTTCTCACTGGTGAAACAATAACTAAACATAACACAAAATCAAACAACATAGAACAATATAACAAAAACAAAAACAAATTAAATCTAAACACAAAGCAAACACATCTCAATCAGATTACAAAGCGTCCCTGAAAGGGACTAGTGTTCAGCATGCCGCTGGGAGTATAAAAGATGAAGAAGAATTTGATAAGACTATGAATTCCTTATCTAATAAATAATGGCACTAATTGATGTTGCAGACAAAAATCAGATAAAAATTATTCAAAATAGAATAAAAAAAGACTGCATTGAGTTTAATAGTTTATCTGTTGGTAATAAAGTTAAAGCATCTAATCAACTGTATATGGAAAACAGAATTTTAAAAGAATTAGGAAATGCTGCCGTTGAAACAATGGAAAAAATGGACGAAGAAATTGAATATAAAGATAATAAAATTAATGTATTGGAACAAGAATTAAAAAAAGTCAATAGTTATGATGAAGAAAAAATAAACGCGCTACTGAACAAAAATCCTGTTATTAGATATAACAATAAAAAACGAGCAAAAAGACGATTAGCAAATACTCTTTCTCTAGTTAATAAATGAATACGCCCATGAACACAGCGAATTTATTAATCAAAGCAAACTTAAAGATTGTGAAATTAAAAAAAGAAAAGAAAAAAATTATATTTATTTTTATTTGTATTATTTCAATAATTCTTATAATAATGTTAATTGCATTTCTTCTTCGTATATCCCCTCTTTAATTTTTTCGCCGTTAAGATCAGAAACAAAATAAATCCAAACATTATATACGCGTTTTTCTACAACTGTGAATATTTCTTCAGTCCAGTTTGTTTTTAATTTGTTACGAAAAATATCAACCATATTAGACAATCTAATTCTATCACCAACTTCAAATTTTGGTTTTTTATTTGTTAATGTTAGAGGGACTGAGTTCCAAAACTCGCCTAATCCAAAATATGTAATTCTGGGAATTCACAAGAAATGAGTTGTGACAAAATTAAAAGTTATAGAAAACTGTGCATTATGACAGAACATAGAGAAAACATATCTAAATGTATATTTGAAAGGAATTATAAATTTATAAAGACGTTTTGGCGTTATCAGGCTTAGAAAACTGGATAAGGACAGGTTTGCTGCAAAATATTGCATATGATAAGTTTTGGCACAAATTCTACAGGACAAAGACACTTTTGGAAATAAAGCGCACTTAAAGCCATTAACATTTTTTCTTCTAATAATAATTTCCTACATTTTTAACATTTAATTAAATCGAAAGTTCGTGATTTTTAGCGGAGGGTGGTATTTCAGCCTCAGAATCTTCTTGCATCAGCAGGTTTTCTTTCATCTCAGTTCTAGAAAGTACATTTTTGTAAAATTCAACATTATTTTGAGTTCTCCAGTCGTCTCCAAAATGGTATTGCAGCAGTTTCTTCACATCTTTAAGCTTTTCTTTTTTTACTGAAACTTTAGATGGCAACTGATCTGGTTGGAATTGAAAACTTTTGCCTTTTTTTAAGAATGGCTTAAAGCACCCTACATCACAATTGTAGGTTGTTTCACCTTTAATAACAATCGAACGTTTATTTTTTTGGAGTGTCATCCTTTTTGCGGGGGCAAATTGAAAGTGTAATTGACCAGGACTTTTGACATTGGCTGCCACAACAGACTTAAAATCATACACCGGAACATCTTTTCCTAATATTTTAACATTTCCGTATTTGGAAAAAATATCTATTTATTCTTGGGGGTCAATTATTGTGTTCTTTTTCCTGAGTTCTTTTTCTATGCGGCCAAAAACTCGATCAGGAGGAATGAAAGAATGTCCTACTATTGGGAATATAAACTCGATTGACTTAATTGCGTCAGGAGATTCCTCAAGAAGCCATTTAGCGAGCATTCCAATCATAGTAATGTTCTTGTTCTGGCCTGGGCAGCCGTCAGAAAAAAATTGTATTTTCTCAAATCTCTGCAAATTTTGACTCCTGAGGTAATAATAAACAATAGAGGATATCTCATTGGACCCTTTAAAGTGTTGGTCTTCTGACCATGTGAAAATGTGAACAGTTTCGGTGTTCTGCAAATTTTTTGAATGCCCCTCACAGATTGTCATGTTGTATTGATATAGCTGTCTTGAATAATAAGCTCTTTGGTCGGGAACTTTGGGAAGCACAAAATTTTTTTGACAATCAAAAGAAAATTTGAAAACATTCGGAGTTTATTTTCTCAGTAAATCGTGAAAAGCCTTAGCTTTCATTTTGTGGACTGTGTATTTTGCCATTGTCTGGGCTTTTTCTTGATTTGTGAGAAGCTTAATTTGTAACTTAAGCCTTATACATTTTGAGCACGCGTCAGTAGCTGGCGTTTTGAAGCTGATATTAAAGTCGCTCATAAAGATATTCCAAAAATAATGATATTTCACCTGTTTGTCTTTTCCAGTTTCAGTATTGTAAGTTCGCCACAATTTTCGAACACTACAGTCGCTAGGAAAGTATTCTCTTCTGCTCTGTTCTCGTGTGTAATGAGATTCAACACACTTCAGGCTTTGAATAAACTTTCTTACCTCTGATTTCCTGCTCAGGTATTTTTGAGACATTCTGTCTCCACCACTATTCTCTCTAGGATTTTTTCCCGTTTCATGATGCTTCTTGCAGATATTTTGTACTCTGAATTTAGATATACCAAGAACTTGGAGAAATGTTGAACCACATACTTGCACCAAACCCAACGATCTGGACTTTATAAAATATGCAATTGTTACATCTTTCTGGGAACCCTCTTTTTCGCTTGGGCGTCGACGCTTTGGAGTGTCTTGTGAGGTGTATTTCAAAATAAAATTATCTTGGGAAACTTTATCCTTATTAGAATAAAACGATTCATGAAATCGTCTGATATCTTGCATTGGTACATCAGTGCATCGCAGAATTTTTTTCTTATGTTGACATACTGGCTTTTTTGGTAACCCTTTTGGTTTTCTCCTGGAAACATAATTTAGTCAGATAATTAGTTAATTAATTATTTAGTCTGGAAATAAGTGTGGAAAAAACTCCAAACAGTAAATCTGGTCAACCCTAGGTATAAACAGAATTTTATCATGTAAAATACCATATCTTTCCAACTTACCTTTCCAGTTTAGCTTTTTCTTTCTTCTAGGAAGTTTTCACACGTTGTTTTCTTCTCCCTTTTCCATCACTGAATGTGGGCGTCGTACCGTCCATTTTACAGTAAACAGAATAAAAAAAAATATATTTTTTCAAATGAAAAACTAACTGCAAAACAGCAAGAAGCAAGAATAACTTTATTTGCACAGCTTGCAAATACAATTAATACAATATAACGTTTTGGGGGCAACACACCGCAAGCAGGATAAGAAGAGTTTTGTTTCTAATATTCACTAGGATGAGGCTAGTTTTGGAACCAACGCACGTTTTCGTCGTGCAAAATGTATGGTATAAAGTTACTTTTGAAGCAAAATGATTTGAAAAACACAGACAGTGCTACCAACATGATCACGTGTGCATTTTTCAACCAATATTTGAAATATGGATAAGGCGAGTTTTGGAACTCAGTCCCTCTAATCATATATACGGTTCCTAATAACTGTCTTTCATTTTCTTTATTAACATCTTTTGGCTTCATTTTAATCGTAGAATGATAAGAATTGTTATAAGATTTTATAATTTTTGGTAGTAACGAAAGCCAATCAAAACTGTCATATAATATTGGCTTGAATTTATTTCCTAAAGTACGGTTGAACCTCTCAACAAAGAAAGCTTTATTTTTTGTTCCAGTACTATAAAGATTGATATTGTACTTATTTAAAACGATCCTCATATCTTTATTATAAAACTCTTTTTCTCTATCAGCATGTAAATTTTTCGGTGGATTGTGTTTATCTTTAATCGCTTGTTGTATGATTTTTAAAAACGCGTTAGCTACTTCTAATCCTGATTTAGTTTTTAAAGGTTCTACCCATACAAATTTAGAAAAGGTGTCTTCAGCGACTAGAATATAGATAAAACCATTATTGATCTTTTTAAATTTATTAAAATCATTCGGCTTTGTCTTCGACTCTGTCTTTGTTCTTAAAGTATAGCTGAGATCTTCTGCTTTTCCTTTTGGTCTATAAAAAACATAAATATCTATTTGCCAAGTATCATCAATACCTCTGTGTTGAAAGCGACGTGTTGGGTATTTTTTCCTAGCGGGTTTAAATAATTCAAAAATTAAAATATCTTTAGGTGATTTAGAAATATTATTTTTTACTGATTGACAAATTTTGCAAGTTGATATTCTTCTCCAGCGTTTATATTTTACAATAATCCATTTAGTTAGCAATAAACTGAATTGTCCAACTTGTCGAACACGATTGTTATTTTTAATTAGACGAAATTTAAGAATTTATTCAGATGTTTATGAGCTTCTTCTGGTGGTAATTTTGTAAGTAAAATAACAGCAACCTTTCTTAACAATTCAACTTCTTCATCTTCTGTCAGCGTAAATTCAATTTTTTCACCGTTTACTGTACAACAAACAGTAGAGGTACCATTTTCATTTAAATTGATTGTCAAAGACGTATTGCTTTCCATTTATATATGTTTATTTTTGTAAATAATTATAAAGAAAACTTAACTAACATATAAAAAAAAATTGGAATACTTAATAGATAAGGTTTATTATGGTTATAACCACCGAGGTTTTCATCTGTGTTTACCTTTTCTTTTTTTATTTCAAAAGATAGAAGATCAGATTCTTTAACAATAAAGGGTTTTGAAAGATCTATTGTTCCTTTATTAGTACTAATATCCAAATCTTTCAGATTAGCCGTTGAGTAGAATTTTACAACTTCTACATTCATTGGTATTCTAATAAATACTTCACCATCAAAATAAATGTCAAGCAAATTAACAGCCTTTTGTCCATGAACTTCTTTAACAAAACGAATTTTTCCTACAAATTGTAAACATAAATAATGAGTTTCTTTCATGAATTCAGTTTCCAACTTAATTAACCTTTCTCCGTAAATATCTAGTTGTCCTTTATTGACAACATCATACTTATCAATTGCATCAGCAGTTTTAACTAATCTTCTATTACCAATATCAATATATCTTTTTGTAGCGTTTATATTCGCCGTATCTAACGATTGCCTAACGATTTTTACAACGCTTTCTGAATCATCTTTTTTAATCATATTATCGTTCGCTGTCGCTAAATATTGTAAATTAACAGCATCACCAGGATTTTCTGGTTGTTTTACATTAACTAATTTGTGTCCTGCGATATCATAATCGCCATTTTCTGCTAGATTAAATCCTATACCAGGTGGTCCTCTTGTTGATTTTCCACCTTTTTTTCTATTTTTTCTAAGAACGTATTCAGATGTCATCGTCTTTGACTTCGGATTGGCCTGCGGAACCGTAGTCCCTTTCAAGGACGCTCTGCCAGTCATTTATGGGTGTAAAATTCTTTCTATATTTCATTTCAGGAGTTTTAAAATCAATAGTTAAGCATTCAAAATTTTTAATGTTCTTTTTATAATATTTCCTGACTTTCTTATCCAACCCCTTTTCTCTAAATATTAAGCTTATATCATTACCATCACACGATGGAAATATTGAAAGATAATTACATTGTAAACGAATTGATTTTGGCACTCTATACCAATCCTGCGTTATATAAATCATTGAAGCATTCATTTTTCTTCCGCGTATAGCTAAATCTATCAGTTTCTTTTGATCTTTTTCTGTTACGAAATCATCAACAACAATCAAGTTTTGTTTATCTCTATTCAGTTCGTCTACATCGACTATGTCTTCTATATCTGATGAAAAATACGATTCAATTATCGGATCTTTAGGTCGAATTTCGCTTTGCTCTATGAGTGGACTACGTCCACGAATTTTTTCATCATCAAACACAATTTGTAATAACTGATAATAAGGTTCTTCTAAATCTTTCGCATACAAATAAAAAGTATCAAAAAATAAATATTTTAAAAGATTGACAACAGTATTTGTTTTACCAGAACCGCTTCGTCCTATAATTATTAATATAAAAGGTCATTTTGGCGTTAATTCAATAATGTTGTAATGTTCTTTTTCATCGGCTTTAATAAAATGAATAGGCAAGGACGTATTCATCGTCGTCTTCGACACTGGACTGGCTTTGCCAGTCATTTATTTAACACAAATACCATCAACTAGTCCGCTTTGTGTACGCTTATCGCTAAACCGCGTTATTAGCGCGTAAGTTAAAGCGTCGCGCTTGGAACATGCTTTTGCAGCGTGTTGCGTGTTCGAATCCTGATAGCGAGCAAAATTTTTTATGTTCGAATTCATCTTTGAGTCATGAAATATTTTCAAAAATAAAAAATCAAGTTGGAAAATAAAAATTCAAAACAAATTCAAAAATTCAAAACGAATCCAAAATTTCAAAAAAAATTTGAAGGGCGTTACGTTTAATCACAGACAAGTTTCTACAAATAATTGATCCAAATGATTCTAGATGGCAAGTTTTTACTAACTTATATTGACAATATGCAACAGATAAAATAAAACCTTCATAGCTCAGTTAAAATGTCGTCTACTTCCGGTGGTCGTGTTACAAACTTTCTTCAAGAAATTCATCAATCTTCAGATGATAATGGAAAAATTGAGAATAAATCACAAGATAATAAAATGAAGCCTCTGAAAAAACGTACAAGACAATTAATTGAAAAGATAAGATTAGCTGAACAGCAAGTAGACAACATTTACAAAGACATACAATATTTAGAAAGTATTAAAGTCAAAAACAATTCATTAACCAACAAGAAGGAGTCTCTGGCGCAAGATTAAATTCTTCGTAAACTCCAAAAATAAAGTTGGTATGGATTGATAAAAAGGGCAAACCCCATAAAAAAATATAAAAAAAACTTTTTGATCAGTCCAAGGTTCGAATCCCTATCCCGGAATATTTTTTTCACTTTATATAAATGACTAACACGGATAGTAAAACTGGAATAATTGACGCCATTTTAAAAAATCGTGAAATAATAAAAAATAGGATCCATTTAAAACAATTTAAAGAACATTTAACGAAGGAAGAAATAAAAAAATTACAGAAACCTATAACTGACAAGCTTGATAACATTACTGAATTTACACAACAAATTCTTATGAGCGAAGCGAATCCAAAAAATGTTTTAGCAATTGAGGAACAAGACCTACCCAAACTCAAAGACAAAAATGTTCCAAAGAATGCTGATGAAATCAGCCCAGAGCCAAAGGCGAATGCTGAAAGCGATGATGTAAGCGAATCAGATAATTTATTATCTTTTCCAAAATCGCCTGCCTCAATAAGCTTAGATCCGAATAAAGATTTAAATTTTGATATTATTGAAAAACAATTTAAATTTGAAAAACCTTCACATTTATTATCGTTAGACATTAGAAGTCGAAATGCAAAAATAGATACAACGATACCCGAAATATCAACTAAATTGAAATCATTAAATGCGCACCTTACAAACGCAAAGAAATCTCAAGAACAAGAAAAAATTGATAATTTACAATATGTGTATTCACAGTTGAAAAAATATAAAAGTGTTTTAGAAGATATTCGAAAAATTCCTATCTATGAGAAGCAAACAGGAAGCGGTATTTTTTCAGATCCGAATGAAATGGTAGAACGTCTTGATCTATTAATTGCGTCAAAAAATGCAGGAAATGATTCAATTGAGGTATATAATGAATGCGTAGAAATACTTGATAAATTGTTAAACCTGAAACTCATAAAAAAATCAGATCACAAAAAGATATTCTCTACGCAACTCGCCTTTGCCTCGTGAACCTTCGGTGAACTTGCTTTTTTAAACTGAATAAATGAGTCTAATACACATTAGATCTAAAGAAAATGATTTTGAAATAAGTTATTCTGACAGTCCTATTAATTTATCTGAATTAAAAGGTAAAATTGCTTTAAAAACAGCAAGTCTCTGGTATAGTTGGGATAACATTACTGAAGAGTATAAAAATAACGAAATAAAATACAAGTCTGGTAAAAACGACTTCGCAGCTACGCAGGCAGAACTCAAAAATAACGAAATCAAGAAAGAAGACGATAGAAATGAATCGGAGTGGAAAATATTAAAGTTACCAAACGGTTTGTACGATGAAAATGAATTAAATAATTATATCCAAGAATATTTTGGAACGTTTGAAACACCACCGTTTTATTTTGATGTAAATTATGCAACTAATCGTTTTATGCTAATTATACGCGACAAAGACTATGAAATTGACTTTTCCCACGGTAAGATACATGAGCTTTTAGGATTTGATAAAAAAATATATAAAGAAGGAATAAACTATGCAACAAAAATTGGTAATATCACCAAAGATATTGATCAAATCTTGATTCACTGCTCCCTAGTTTCATCTAGTTATCAAAATAATCTCAAAAGTGATGTTATATACGCTTTTACTCCAAATATTTCACCTAGATCTTTAATTAATATTGAACCGACGCATCCGAAATATTTACCAATTAATCGTACGGATTATATATTTAATATTCGCATTTCCGTTGCAAATCAGCTAAATCAATTGATAAATTTTAATGGAGAGTGCTTAAATTTTGTTCTAGATATTCAGTAAGTCTTTTTTGTAGAATAAATGGCACTTGTCGTTCATAGAAAACAATTATTTCCGAAACAATATGGGTTTGGTCTTAAATATCATAGAGATATTAGAGGTGGAAATATTTTTCAATCTATAAAAAAATTTGCTATACCTGCATTAGGCTTTTTATATCGTAATATATTAAAACCTTTTAGGAAAAATAATAAAGAGGATATCATTCAAGGTGTGACTTCAGGGATTAAAAATATAGCGTCTACATACGTAAAATCGCCGCCGTTTTCTACTTGTAAAGAAGAAATTATAAATCCAATTCTAAACAAAATGAAAGAAAAATCGATGAATGAACATTTACGAGGCGACGGATTGAAAAAGGCTAAGACAGGCAGGGCGAATCGATTAACTAAAAAATCAAAGGAGATTATTTAAAATCTGCTGAATGCTTAAGTTTCTTAAAAGACTTCGCCTTTGGCTCTGGGGGGCTGATTTCATCAGACTTCTTTTTATTTAAATAAATGGAAAGCGTTGTGGACAATTTATGGCGTATTGATGAAATGCCTGTAATCGATGAATCAACAAAAAGTTATACTTACAATGAAATAAGAGAAAGTAATATCAATGTGAAAGAACTTGAGCAGTATACGCTGGAAACTAACATAAGCGGATGGAAACATTTATCAGGTGCTTATATTTTTGTCAAATCTAAAATTAAAAACAATCCAAATAATTATGCAACTATATCAAATAATGGGATAAATGATTTTGACTATGTGAGGCTATTCTATGAAGAGGTATTAATAGAAGAAACAAATTATGTGGGCGTTGCTACGTTAATTTCAAATCTGATTGAATTTTCTGGAGACGTTTCTGATACTTCAGCATCACAATTGTGTTGGTATCCAGACACAGCAGATTCAGCAGATACGTCTCAATACAAATATGAGGCGCAAGATAAATCGGTAAAATTTAAAGATTTAGACGTTGATATAAAAACTATTATTTCCACAAATAATTCTGCATTCAATAAAGGATATTTAGAGAGATGGTGGTTAACAAAAGATGAAAAAACTATTACAAAATTTATTCCTTTATCTAAAATTTTCCGGTTTGTACGAGACTGTAACAAAGTTTTGAATGGAAAAATTCGCATTGAATTACGTAAAAATAGGGTGAAAAATATATTACACGCTAAAGTTGATGGAAATTATGATTATAAAATATCTGATATTAGTTTGTGGATCCCAATAGTAAAACCCTCATTAGAAACTGAAAAAATATTGTCTTCATTATTAGTTAGCAAATCTAACTTTCTTTGTGGATGGAATGCGCTTAACTGTTACCGTAGTAATTTGTGGTCTTCTGGAAGTGGAAACTGGCGCGTTGTAAATAATCAAAATAAAATATCTAGAGTTTTTATAGTTTTTTCTAGAGCTGAACGAAACGATAATTTTACCAAGTCAATGATGATTTTGGATAATATGAATTTAGAAAGAATAAATATTAAAATCAATGTTACCCAACATTCTACTTATGAATATCAGGTGAATAATGAGGATTTACAACGATTGTATGCCGCATTCCTCTCTTGTAATTATAAAAAAGATTTGGATGAAGGCACGTGCGTTAGCTATAAAGATTTTTGTAACCTCTATTTAGTTGTTGCTTTTGACGTAACAAAAGAAAATGATGAAAATTTATTTAGTAAAACAAAATCATCTGAACTAGAAGTTAATTGGACATTAAAAGATTATCAAAATGTTAATTACTATATGTATGCCGTAGTTGAATCTCAAAGAATTGCAAATATGACTATCATAGATGAAAAGATTTATTTGGAAATGAAGTAGTTTTTAATTAAATAAATGAATGATTATAAAGTATATTTATCACCCAATCAAATAAAGAAACTCCAAAGTTGTAAAGAAAAAAGAATAGATTGTAATATAATATTCGATTTAACAGAAAGACCTAATAATACTATTAAATTAAGAGAAAATCAGATTGATGAACTTAAAAAGTGTAAAAAAGAGAAGAAAAAATATTGTAATATCGAATTTTCTCCAACACAGACAGGTGGATTTTTACCTGCTTTAATTCCTGCAGCGTTAGCTGTAGCCAAAGCATTGGGGTTAGGTGCTGCTGGTTATGCTGGTACTAAATTAGAACAAAAAGCCTTTGGAGATGGTATAAAAAAAAAGAAGACGAAGACATATGGACAAGGAATAAAATTGATAGGAAATCGGGTTTAAGTAATATAGAAATATCTGATATTATGAAAAATTCGGGTTTCCTCATGAAGCTACGCGAAATTTTCGAGGTGTTTTTGCAATTGTTACCAAAAAAAATTAGAAAAGATGAATCAGGTATAATTAATTTTCAGCCCTCTAATTGTTATGGCTCACACTGGGTATGTTACATAAACAAACCATATTTAAGAAATATTTTATATTTTGACAGTTTTGGAATATCTCCACCAGAAAAATATTTATTAAGTAGCGGAAAAAATATTGCGTGGAATAGCACGCAGTTACAAATGAGTTCTTCTGTTTTGTGTGGTCATTACTGTATATATATATGATAATTAATGTCAACAGAGGCAAAGATTTTTATGATATATTATATTCTTTTAAACAGATACCGTGTCGTTTAAATGAGAAAAGATTCGCCTTTGCTTACTCGTGATGAAAAATTATATATTTATCTATATGTTATAAATGGAAACATATCTACAAAAACGCTTGTATGTATACAGAAAAAGTTACATATATTTTTATAAAATTGGAATCGGCTTATCTATTAGTAATTTATTATTTAGTGCATCGGGATTATCTTCGTTAGCCCTACCTCCATTAGTTTGTTTATCTCTTGGTGCAGGGGTAATAGAAATATTAGATAAGAGATTAAAAATATCAGACAGAATTGAAGAATATAAGTTGGTTTATAAATTTTATAGACAGTTATTGCATTTATATAAGGCTGATAAGATAAATGAAAAAGAAATAAATTTACGTGAAGAGGAATTTGTCAGTAATTTTAATTATTTTCCCAGAGAGAAATACCTAGAAAAAGTCCACTTAAACGGATATTAAATTATTTTGATATTTACTCTAATAAATGAAATATATTATTTTTTTCTTATTTCTCACTACTGTAAAAAGTTCAGATGATATTAATATTAGAAGTTATTTAGAACAATTTGGGTATTTAGAGAGTAATGGATCATTAACAGAAACGTCTTTGACTAGTGCTTCGCATATCAATGAAGCATTAATAAGGTTTCAAGAATTCTATAATTTACCAACTGATGGAACATTAAATCAAGAAACAATTGCTTTTATCAGTAAACCCAGATGTGGCGTTAAAGATAATCCAACAGCTTATAGAGTTCATTATCAAAAATGGAATAAAACAAATCTTAAATGGTATTTTTCGTTAGCTACAAACGAGATGAAAGAGTTAGCACAAAAAGCCTTTGATCAGTGGAAATCTGTTTCAAATTTAATGTTTGAGTATAATAGTATTAAACCAGATATACTTATTTCATTTTCTAATACACTGTTTCAACATAATCATAATTCACGGTGTCAAAAAGGAATATGTTCTAGAAGTTTCGACGGAAAAGATAATGTTTTAGCTCATGCTTTTTTTCCAAATAATAATGAATGTTTAGGAATCCATTTTGATAAATCAGAAAACTGGTATTTTGGTGAATCAAGCAATACACCTGATGGTCAAACTAATTTTTATACTGTTTTATTACACGAAATAGGACACACATTAGGTATTGAACATTCTGCAAATAATAATTCAATTATGTACGCCTATTATAATGGTGGTATTGATAAATTGACTCAAGACGATATCTGGGCAATTCAATATTTATATGGACGATCTGAACGATTAAAATATGAATTAATACCAACAACAACAACAGTTAAACCTACTGTAAGCAAAGTCGGAGTAAAAGATACTGTTGGTAATTCGTCTTCGACTCACGAACCTATGATGAATTTATGTGATTTTAATAAAGAAATTGACACATTTTCAATTGCAAATCATCATATGTATATTTTTTATAAGAAGTACGTTTGGTTAGTCAATTTAAAAGACATGACTTATGGTAAAGAACCGAAATTAATTAAAGATTATTTATATTTTTTGCCAGATGATTTTAAAGAAGTTTCGCATATTTATCAAAGACCTTCAGGTGATGTTTTAATAGTTGTTAAAAATTTATATTATTTAATTGATTTTCCAAGTTTTAATGTTAAAAGTGGATACAATAATCAATCTATTGAAAATTTAGAAATACCAAAAGGAAAAAGAATTGATGCGATATTTAGAACTCATTCTGGAAAAACATATATATTTTATGATAAAGTTTTATATATTGAGTTTGATGAGTGTTTGTTTAGATCAAAGAAAAATGGCCTTATTTCAGAATTATTTGCTGGAATACCTCCAAATATAAGCAGAGCATTCAGATATAGAAATTTATATTTCTTTAAAGATAAAATGTTTTATGAATTTGATGATATTTCGAATACATTAGTTAAATCTGATAAATTTGACTTGATAGTTTTTGGATTTAAATGTGGTCTTATCGATCAAATAATAAAACTAATTAATCGTCTGTGATCATGTTCATATGATTTTTTTGTTTTCAATGTGACTCTTATCCACATCATTGATTTGAGTTTGGTATAACATATTAATTACTCACTTTTTTTAACAGCACACAATGAAAATAATACACATAGTTTTATTCAAGTATCCTTTACTTCCTTCTTAAAAAATTCTTTCAAAAGTATGACATCTCGGTCATTTTTTCTTATA
The DNA here is from genome assembly GCA_947359425.1 of Lagria hirta. Classification (NCBI taxonomy): domain Eukaryota; kingdom Metazoa; phylum Arthropoda; class Insecta; order Coleoptera; family Tenebrionidae; genus Lagria; species Lagria hirta. The sequence goes on from OX375799.1 coordinate 20,215,222, forward strand.
AATAAATTGTTTGGGTTCAACTTCATGACCGACCATAGAAAGCCAATAAATTTTAGTTCTTCTGGTACCAAATCATCTTCAGCAATAGTAAAGGCGCTATTTATATAATAATAATAATAATAATAATAATGTTTATTCGTGCTAATACAAAAAGAAAATGTTTGCACACGTCTGTTTGTGCATTTTACAAGTGCAGAAAACATTATGACAAAAATATAGACCATTATTCAACAATACAAAATAGAAATAGAAAAATGTTTTACAAAAATAAAGATATAATAATAAAAACAAAACAATAGATTCTACTCATCATTTTCATGAATTCATACAGAATTGCTCAAAACTGTAGAACGCTCCATTAATTAAATATTGTTTGACTTGTATCGGGAAGGATTTAGGACATAAACTCTGAAGGTGTAGAGGTAGTACGTTAAAGAATTTTTGACAGTAGTAGTGAGTTGCATCTTTGGTCTTAGTCAAACGCAGATTATTTTAAGAGAAATCACTACTTCTAGTATTATACCGATGAAATGATTTCAATTTGCGGTACGTACTAGGGTTATTATTAATATATTCAAGACATCTATAGATGTACAACGAAGGTAATGTTAGAATTTTAAGCTTAATAAAAGAATTTTTACAATCGTCCCTATATCCAAGACCAGAAATTATTCTTAAAGCTTTTCGCTGGAGCCGAAACAATCTATGACGAGACGTTGAATGTCCCCAAGCCAAAGTTCCATAATTAAGATGACAGTCTATTAATGCATAATAGATAATTTTGAGACTCTCTAAGGAAAAACTGCTAGCTAAATTTCTTAAAAGGTAAATGTTTTTTGAAATTTTAGCAGCTACTTGCTCGCCGTGTTTATCCCAGTTCAATCTTGAATCAATGTTTATGCCTAGATATTTTGTGTACGTGTCTTTTATAATAATTTGTTTCAAGGAAAAATATATAATATCTGATTTGCTTGAATTTAAACTTAACTTGTTAGCCGTAAACCATTTATGTGCCTTATCAAACCAATATCTCTCTTTCAGTAATAAATTTTCCATTGACAAATCAGAATTACCTAGTGTGGTGTCATCTGCATACAAGGTAGTATCGGCTCCTGAAACGTACGATGGTAGGTCATTTATGTAAATTAGAAATAAAATTGGACCGAGAATGGACCCTTGCGGTACACCGTGGTGAACTCCTAATATATCTGATAGCTCCCCCTTTATTCTGACACACTGCTTGCGATTTCTGAGATAAGAGGATATTAATTTAGTGGTGGATGGATCAAAATTGTAGATATCGAAGAAGGGATGGGCGTGTTCATTTAGTTTTCGCATTAAACTGTTGTAAATTTTATGAAAATTTTTACCCTCAATTTGCCATTCTTCGCACAATTTTGGATTCTCTTCTGCTAATAATGCCAATTTGTCTTTGAAAGTTCCAGACAGTTCACCAAGAAAGTCATCCCTAACACATACCATAAAACTTCTGAGATTTAATAGTTTTTTTGACAATAATATTTTTTGGTTCGCCTCCCACTAAAAAAAATACAAAGATAATTTTTTTAAATACTTGATGAAACACGTCAACTTACCAATTTTTTTTCCCATTTTATTTTTTGACTTTCAAGTTGTAATTGTAGGTTTTGCAACTCTAGATCCTTCTTCTGCAACTCTAGATCCTTCTTCTCCAACACTAGATCCTTCTTCTCCAACACTAGATCCTTCTTCTCTAACACTAGATCCTTCTTCTCCAACTCTAGATCCTTCTTCACCAATAATATTTTAATTGGGAATTGTTGCTCCTTTGACAGTGCAGGTACTATGGATAACAGCTCGTTAACCGAATCCTGAAAATACTTTATGTTATTTGTGGTTATTTATAAATCAATAATTTACCATTGCAGACATCTGTCAGCTGTTTTTGCTACTGCACGCCTATAGTACGCCACGAGTCACGAGACATGAATGATAACCATGACACAGCTAACCAAACAATCAGCTCTCTGTCTCTCTGTCGGCTGCTTCGTAATGACGTGTGGCAAAAACGTGACGTTAGCGACGCCATCTTGGGTTAACAGCACGTGGAGTGACAGGGCCGGCTTAGAAATAAGTAATGACTCCTGAACAGGCCGGGATTAAGAAATAATCATTTATTTATTTATTTATTTATTTATTTCATACATTAAGACCCAACAGCTCTACGCCATTAACAGGGTCACTTTATACAATATCAATATAAAGTAGCGACAAAGATCTACGAATATTCCAATTTTTTATAAACTAAATGTATAATTCAGTAGAATTTTTATATAAACTAAATGTATAATACAGTAGAAGATAGAAACTTTTATTTAAAACACTTGCAAATTACTTATAACTAAATACAGTGATATTTGTACTAAAGAGAAGAAAGAAAGAGAAAAAAAAAAAAAGAAAACATTTCATAAATTAGAAACTTGGTAAATACTTATTTAAAAATAACTATCACTGCGTATTGACACCAGAATGGATGCAAGAGAGTTCGCTGTCAGCGGTTGGTTATATCCCAGTAGGTCTAATAAGCAATCATCATTGCATAAAAGACGGTTACAAGCAGTAGTAAGTCTGTACAAAGGTGAGGCTTGAACCCAATTAGCTTTTACGATTTGTACTTTAAACAATTGCGAAAACCTAGTGATACCAGTGGGAACAAAAAAGGGAAGAAGGGCTAAGAATTGAGAGCAGTCTGTATAGTTCCTGCATATATTCTTCAGCCATAGAATTGATGCGCAGATTCTGCGCTCCTCCAGAGTGAGCATATTTGCATTCCTGCAAAGTATATGGTAATCGGTACCAGTAGGCGGATATTGGCCATTGATTTTATAAGTTAAATACTTCAAGAATCTGCGCTGTATTTTTTCAAGGCTTGACACATGTATTTTATGGATAGGTGACCAAATTACTGACGCGTATTCAAGTTTGGGGCGAACAAGCGCATTGTATAATGCTCTAACTGTGTTTGCATTTTTCATGGTTTTAGTTACTCTTATAACAAAGCCCAGAGTTCTAAATGCAGATAGTGTTATAGCCTTATAATGATCAGTAAAGGTCAAACGTGAGTCAAAGGTAACTCCCAGATCCCTACATTTGTCTACACGTTCAAGGAAACTTCCATTGATCGTGTAAGGAAAATGAATTTTAGTACTGGATCGATTGAATGTGATGATTTTACACTTTGATTCATTAAGATATAATTTATTCGTCCTACACCAGGTAGCTAATGCTTCAAGATTTCTCTGCAGGTAAACACAGTCAGACCAGGAACGTATTCGGAGATAGCATTTAGCATCGTCGGCAAAGAGCTCAAAGAAGCATGATATGAAATTAGGGAGAGGATTAATAAAAATCAGGAACAACAGCGGTCCAAGATTGGAACCCTGTGGTACACCTGATGTAGATAAGTATGGTCTAGATCGGTAGCCGTTAAATGCAACATGATTTACCTGGTTATGTAAATACGATTTTAGCATGTTAAATAACCATACAGGTAAACCAAGACCCTGAAGTCTGTCTAACAAGAGTATAGTGTCCACTTTATCAAACGCCTTAGAAAAGTCAGTCTGTATGACATCAACTTGGTCTCCTGCTGCAACACTATCATACAGATACTGCGTGTATGAAATTAGATTAGTGACTGTCGAGCGACGCTCGAGGAAGCCATGTTGAGACTTACTAACAACCGGAGTAAAATAGGGTAAAATTTGATCGTAGATAAACATTTCGTATACTTTTGCGAAGACCGATATAATCGATATTGGCCGATAGTTCGAGACGTGTGCTGCATCACCCGATTTTAGTACAGGACATACCTTTGCATTTTTCCAAACTGTAGGAAAAGTCCCACACGCGATACTACATTCAAAGATCATAGCTAATGGCTTGCTAAAACATCGCGCGCAGTCCTTGACCAACACACATGGGATGCCATCAGGACCCGATGACATCTTACTGGGTAGTTTCTTAATATATTCTAGAATGGCAGATTCTTCGGGTGGAGTTAGGTTATGCATTTGCTTGGTGATCGGTAAAGAATCCGGTATATCAAACCGCTCCTCAAGTGGTGTGAAAACACTACTGAAGTACTGCGCAAAAGAGTTAGCAATTACCTGAGAGTTAGAACAGTTACTATCATTTATATAAAAGTTAGTTGGGTACTGATTTTTTTGTTTTTTAGTTCTATTAACATATGTCCAAAAACTTTTAGGATTATCAATTAAATTATTCTCTGACTCCTTTTGATATTTACTGTACGCTTTCTTAATTCTATACTTCAGCGAACGCCTCAGGCCATTATATTGTTCTCGCAAGTAAGAGGATTGGTTTCTTAAGCTTCAACCTAAATTTTTCTTTCAGTTTAAAATCACATATTATATCCCAGGTGAACCACGGAGGGTATTTAGTACGCTGGTTATTGTTTACGGCTCGCGTTTTGGGTAAAGATATCTCAAACGCCCCATCAATAAGTTGATAAAACCTATCACACATACCATCAAGTGAAAGTTCTTTTAATGAGTCCCAATTAATATTGTCAAGTGCATTAAACAATGCTTCCTTATCATATCGATGAAATTTATACTTAGGCATGGGGTTTATATTCTCATTCCGAGGTCTTTCCGTGACGATCTGCAGAGCAATCGCAAGTGCAGGATGATATTGATCAACTCTAAGGAAGGGATCTCTTATAATCTCAACAATACATTCAATCGATCCGAATACTAAGTCTAGAACGCGTCCCATGTAGTTAGGAACATTGTTATATTGAACTAAATTAAGGAATGTAGCAAAAGATTGTACAACCTCAGCCTTTGCACAGAAAATACCACTATTAAAATACCCGTAAAACATTGGAGAGTTAAAATCTCCCAATACGACCAGCTCACGTGCATCCATGGTGTCCATAGCATCAAGTAGTGAGAGAGCTTCCAGAAAGTCGGTATAGACTTGTATATTGAGATCAGGTGGTATGTAGGTGACCATAATATTGATCTGAGGACCAATACCAATTTTAACCCCCACAATGTCAATTTGTGGAAATTGTGTTGTGATTTCATCTAAATTAATAACCTGAGCCTGGACAAAGCTGCTACAAGCTATCAGTACGCCATCACCAGTCTTTCTGAAAGCTTCTCTTCTATCACATCTAAAACAAGAAAATAAATTAATATCAAATAATTCAAAGTTGTTAATACTTTCATGTAACCAAGTTTCAGTGAAAGCATAAATGTCATAATCGCAGTTTGCGGTATTATACAATACTGTGTTAAGTTTAGATTTTATTCCTCTTGCATTCTGATAATATATGTTATGAGGTTTATACGACGAGTTTAGGATTGACTGGCGCTCCCTGTCTGTCGAGAACGATGAACTTGAGCCTTGACGATGGAACTCAATCCATTCCTGGTCACCATCTTTAGATCCGTTTGTCCCTCCTGGATACGACGATGGAGTTCCGCCCACGCTTCCTTCTGTTGATTCCGCTGCATCAAAGTTCTGTCTTTGGAGATTGCTATGCTCTGCAATTCCGGAGGCACCTGCTTGGACCTCTTTAGTTTGACCTGATTCTGAATGATTAGATCCGTCATCGCAGCGTTAGTTAAAGTCATTTTTATTGGTCGAGGTTTTGCAAGTGCAGGTGAATATTTACCAATTCTAAAGTGAGTCGAAGGCGGAGAATCAACTTCAAGATCCGAACATATTTTTACCACAAGAGAACGGTCGTGAGCTTCCCTGATTTCCTTATTCGCATCCTTTGACTCAGATACTCCAAAAATCAAAACATTGCTACGCCTCGCAAGCCTTGCTTCAACCTCCTCCAAAACAGCAGCATTGCTGGTACAACCATCTATTCCCATCTGATTCATAAGCGATGACACACACTCTGCGTTGTGTGCAACTTTGGTCTCAAGTATTGCTAGGTTAGTTTCAAGCGCTTTATTGATAGTCTCCACAGCCGATATTCTGTCATTAAGCAATTCATTGTTTTTGTTTACTGTTACAGTAAGAGACTCCACACTTGTTACCACTGTTTTTAATTGGTCACTAAACTCTTTTTTGATTTCAGTAGATAGAGCCACATTTTCCTCTTTGATTAATGAGCGAAAATCAGACAGGGAGAAAGAATTCTTCCTGCCGCAACACTTTAGGTAGCTACCATTGGGTAACACTTTGGCCGGTTTTGCACATCCGGGATGATATGCTGCATCACATACCGGACACTTCACATAGTCAGTGGCAATAATAGCAATCATTTAAAATCATTTAAAATAAATTTTGTTGTTGTAACATACAAAACATTTTTAGTTGCTTTTTCCAACGTTTCGTCTTTATCAGGGAACTAAAAATTTAACATCTTTATATTACAGCACAGAGCGGGTTAAACTAAAACAAACTTTACGGAAAATATATTATACATATTTATTGGTTTCTCCAAATTAACATTTTATTTTTATTAACACTTTTTAAATTTTTGTTAATATTTTTTTAAGTATAATATTCGCACTCTTAGATATAATTGAATGACAAATTCGAAGGGAAATTGCTTACAAGGGTGTTCGTAAGGTATGTTTTTACATAAATTTAAATAATTTACAGTAATTCTTGGATGAAGAATAAATTCCTCAAAATTTCTCAAAATCTAAAGAAACTTCTATTTGTAGCATAGTAACTTTTAGAACTACAATTTTTTGCAGCACAAACATGTCTACCTTTTAAATTCTGCATATTTTCTCAACAAACTCCACTGTGCAGCACGCCAATGGTAACGAACAGAGATAAAATGACGACAGAGCCTGTGACAGAGCCACTACGTAACGCCACTGTACAATTCTCGTCGCGTTTAACCCAATATGGCGATGCGCGAGAGAATCGGCGCAATACATTCCCGCCTTTAGAGACAGAGAGCTGATTGTTTGGTTAGCTGTGACACATAAAATTTTGACAGATTCTATACAGAATTGCCAACATGAAGAATAAAGATAGGTTGTAACATTGGTTGCCTACCAATCAAATAAATAAATATCTTTAGTGTTTTAACAGATTTTCCAATTCTTGTATAATGTTCAAACTCAGATTATTATGTCTAGTTTTCTTATTAGTCATTTTCCTATGTTCTACGCATTTTTTTTCAACAACAACCACAGATTCAGTTGTTACTTCTGGCTCACATTTTTAAAAAGGTCATAAAAAACTGGAAATTTTCTATAAAAAGTAGCTGTGTCCTGAAGAGGTTAAAAATGTTAATTTTAAAATATACCTTTAAAATCGGGGGTGTTTTCACAATAATTTACGATCTTCTGTTTAGCACGCTTTTCTGTTTAGCCTTGAAAATCAGGGCGTTTTCACGATTTTTTTTGTTTTTCTGTTAACCCTTGAAAATCAGGGTGTTTTACCTTAAAAAGTGCTGTGTGCTGAAGGGGCCGGTTTAGTAGTTTGATTTGGCGCACGCGTCACCAATGAGCCGCACGCGAGTCTTCTATAAAGCATGTGTGCAGTGTTTTTTAAGCTATTTTTTTAAATTTGCGCTTTTTTTTTGGATTTTGTGAAAATAATTTAATAAAAATTCCTATTACATAGTACACATTTTTAAGCAAACAGAAAAAATAAGTATATTAAAGTAGTTTTATAAGAGTTGATTTGGCGCACGAGTCACCAATGAACCGCAGGCGAGTTTTCTATAAATCATGTGCGCAAGTGTTCTTTAAGCTATTTTTTCAAATATGCGCTTTTTTTTTGGAATTTTATGTAAAAATAATTTAATAAAAATTTCTATTACATAGTACACATTTCTAAGCAAATAGAAAAAATAAGTATATTAAAGCAGTAGTTTTTTAAGAGTTGATTTGGCGCACGAGACACCAATGAGCCGCAGGCGAGTCTTCTATAAAGCATGTGCGCAGTGTTTTTTAAGCTATTTTTTCAAATTTGCGCTTTTTTTTTTGGAATAAAAATTCCTATTACATAGTACACATTTTTAAGCAAACAAAATAAATAAGTATTTTAAAGAAGTAGTTTTATAAGAGTTGATTACTACTTAACCAGCCCCTTCAGCACACAGCACTTTTTAAGGTAAAACACCCTGATTTTCAAGGGTTAACAGAAAAGTAAAAAAAATCGTGAAAACACCCTGATTTTCAAGGGTTAACAGAAAAGCAAAAAAAATTGTGAAAACGCTCTGATTTTCAAGGCTAAACTGAAAAGCGTGCTAAACAGAAGATCGTAAAATATTGTGAAAACACCCCCGATTTTAAAGGTATATTTTAAAATTAACATTTTTAACCCCTTTAGGACACAGCTACTTTTTAAGGTAAAACTTATACTATAATGCCCTCTTAAGAACACTTAAGAAGCACTTTTTAAGGTAAAACACCCCGATTTTCAAGGGTAAACTGAAAAGCACAAAAAGTCGTAAAAACTCTCCGGTTTTAAGGTATATTTTAATATTAACATTTTTCAAAGGTTTTACTCTGTTATAGTAATAATAGAGGATTAGGATAATTATGTAACTACTTATGTCAAAAATAGATAAAGAAGATAAGATTTATCTCAATCAGTTGTGTGAAAAATCAGAAGAAGATAAGGTGTCAACCTAAGTGGTTGACACCCTAGAAAATGGTGAATATATCTCTTATAATCAAGGAAAAGTTTACCACTCGTTCTTGAAGGATAGAAACGCGATTATAAGAATTCGCTCTGCTCATGAGTGGACTACGTCCACAGATTGTCTTTTTTTCTAATTAATATCCAAACGGTATTGTATCAAAGTTTTCTAAAATAACCCTCTTATCATAAACAAAACCAAATTCTTTTGTTTCTATTTTATTTAAGAGTTCCTTAGTTTTAGTATCTCTTGTAATTCGATTATATTGTGTACTGATTTTACTGTCTTTCTTTTCTAAAATATTATTTATACTATCGGAATTAATCTTTTCAGACGTTTCATAGTTTAATGTAAATCCTTTTATTTTACAAACAACTTTATCTGTATTAGTCTTATAACAAAAACTTTTTGGACCTGTTGATATCCAGTCTATTATCCGTACGCCTTTACCTAATTCGTCTGTCCAATCTCCCAATAGACACCCTGTTTTAACAGTGTATTTTCCATCATCTATATATACAATACTATCAGTGTCATAATATGCTACGCTTTTTCCTAATTTATCTAACATTTCGTATAATCTTAGTCTTGCGTTTGCAGTTGTAAAAGCAGCTATAAATATATTGGTATTGAAATCATTTTCTATATAGCAATCTTTTAACTTATAATCAATTTGTAACATATTTTCATTTATATCGTTTATACGTATATTATCAAGTTTCTCGTTTAATAAAATTTCATAAAACCTTTTAACATCTGTAACATATTCTGTGGCGCCCATATTTTGTCTTTGTCCAAATTTACCCCATAAAGAATTTAAGCAGATTTTTGCAACAGCTCTCTTTCCAGGATTATTTTCTATTTTACCCAATTCGATACCTAGAATTTCTTTTGCGGCTTTTCTATATTCTTCTTCTGATTCAAAATCATCCTGCCATGGACTTGTTTCTAATTTAATTTTCATAAAAGCTTTCACATATCCTTTAAATAAATATGATGATTTTTTGTAAAAATTCCAAACCTCATCAATAGTTATTATTTTGTACCCCTTTTCAATTGCTTTTTTTACTTCGTTGGTACACCAGGTTCCTCTGATAATTCTTTGAGATTCTGTATGAGAACATCTATCTTTTTGATTATTTAATTTTGCGCACATTTGACATAATGGAAATGTTAGTTTTTCATCGCCAGATTTGGTTTTATTCCTAACAGGTAAAACGAGGTGATACAAACCTTTTGGTGGTAAAATTGCACATTTTATTAAACCATACCAATCTGACTCATACGTACGAGGTTTGAATATTTTAGTAGGATGTCCAACTGGATAATCATCGTAACATTGTACTGTTGGATATAAACTGCAAATATCTATATATCTCAATTTCTTTCCCTTAACACGCAATTTTGTTGCATTCGTTCTTCCACCAAAGAATGCATTTCTAGGATTAAGTTCTTCCAGTTCCTTAATTTCTTCTTCAATTTGTTTCATTTCTTTCTTATATTCTTTTGACTTTGTCCACTCACATTCCCACATTTCTATTAAGTTATAACCAGCTTTTTTTATTTGCGCACTTATTTCTATTGTTTTCTCATAAATATCTTCCATAGTTGTTTTATTCTTATTATTAATAAAATCTGAACTATAACATTTTGTACAACCGTGCCAAAAACAACCGTGATATTGGTAAACAGTATTGGATTTCTCATCAAATCCGTCAACTTTTGATCCACATATTTTCACTTCGCCTTTGGCTCTGAAGTGGCTTTGCCACGCTTCACCATCGTTCAAAGCGTGTTTTATATTTGGATTATTAAAACTATTTAACCATGAAATAGATTGTTGAGAATATTGATCTTTTTTCAGATTATCAACAACAGCTATTGTATCTTTCTTAATATATTTTGATCTATATATAACCATACAAACACCTGCAATAGTAATATATCTAAAAGGATCTATATTAGCAATTTCTAGAAACTGCTTTCTTAATTCAAGACATCCTCTTCTTAATATATCAACATCAGAATTACAATAATCATAAAGTTCTTTTTTAAAATGAAACAAATAATTTTCTTTTTTTTTTTGTTTATGCCATTCTAAAAAGTAATTGCGGCAATCATCATCTCTGCATGCGTTAGAGTTTGCCTTTGGCTTGCTGTTACCATAACATTTTTTACATTCTGTCATAGAATTAACACCATAGTGTTTTGTATCAGGTATTTTTCCAATATAGTTCTGATTTTCCGTTGTATTGAAGAAATGTGGAAAATATCCGTTTTTAAGTTCTTTTAGACCGAATGTTTTAGGGAAGTTTTTTAAAGGTCCTTGAACAAAATTACTACTATTAATAATTCTTAAATTAATTGCTTTTATTTCCATTAACATTATTTTAGATCCATTATATACGCAGAAAGGTTTAATACCGTTTTCAACGCAATATTTTAGAATAAAGTAAGAATCATAACCTTTAGAATAATGTGCGATAGCTGTGTGCCCTCGATGATCTCTAGAAATTAACCATTTACAGAAATCTTCGTTACTCTTAAAAGAATTAACATTTCCGCTAAAATCGTGAGATATAACTAAATTAGCGATGTGTTTGCCTGTTTCTTGCATCGCTTCATAATCAAAGAATAAATATTTTTTTGTATAGGTACAATGATTTGTATGCCTTGTAGAGCCACAGTTAACACATTTAAACCGTTTCGTATCATTCAGTGGTTTTTTATTACAATTTTTGCAATCACAGCATTGATAAACCCAATAGTTTTTGTTTTTAACGTCAGCTGAAGCAGACTCCGGTCTGCGACTAATTTTTTCCTTAGAGTGTATTATAGTACAACCTTTTTCGTTACAATTTTTACAACCTTTTACTGTGTATTCCTTGTCATTTTCTTTTATTTTTGTTAGGCAAATTCCACCTTTTTGTCGTTTCCATTGCATATAACATTTATGTTTTAATATTTCAACTTCTTTACAACAATTTAGACAAATTTCCCATCCACATCTGTGTTCTTTACTACCCTCTTCTATCATTTTCTTACCTTTTCTAATGATTTGATTACCCTTCTTGTTATTTCCTTCTTCAATCATCTTATTTCCTTCTTCAATCATTTTTTTACCTTCGTCAACCATTTTATCACCTCTTTTGAGTATTTTTTATTACACTTTAAGCATTTATGAAATCTTTCACAAACTTCTGAATGATTTTCTAAACATTCTTGATTAAAACAGTATCTATTGCATTTTTCACAATCTATTCTAGAGTCTTCTTTGTGTTTGGGGTTAAAACACATTAGGCACATTTTCTTTTCTTTTTTGCATTTATGGTCGTCTTTTATTTGATATGATTTATCACATTTTTTACAATAATAAGACTGACCGTAGAAACCTGTCATACTATTGATTGTATCGAAATGATTTCCATTTTTATATAAATAAACTTTCACATCTTTTTCAGGTCCTGAATATATTATAGAATTAAAATATTTGGCTGCTACGATTTTTATTTGAATATTTAATAATCTTTCTATATTCGCAATATTATCTGAAGTAAAATAATTTCTATTATATTCTCCAAGTTGATTACATAGTTCTTGAGCTAAAGTAGTTTGTAAATTTCTTCCCATTCTTATGTATCTTATATCATTATGATCATATTCTCTACCAAGTATAATATTTGTATGATAAGTTAATCCAACAATAACAGCTCTTGGGCAACATAAATTATTTTTGTTTTTTATCGATGTTATGCTTTTCTTTGTTCGTGAGTCTTCTGCTATATTTAATAATCTTTTCGCATTAGTAGCGCACCTCTAGGCATATTAACAACTTCGGTATGAAATGTGCAACCGTATATATCTAAATCTTGATTTGAAGTTAAGATACTTTGAAAATTGTTTAATAAATTATTAATATCTAAGGTTCTTGACATACCTGTTGAAATAGGATTCCAAAGATCAGGATGATTAACCACTATATTCATTAAATCTCCTTCTTTGAAATTTGTTTTCTGTTTTACTATTTTAATCATTTCATTTAATCCCTCTCTAACAGCAGTATTTTTTTTCATAATTATGTCTGAAAGATTTGACTCGGATGATTCTTCCTCTTTCAATAAGATAACTTTATAGTAAACTTTATGTTTCCTCCATCTTTTGGTGTATTCAGAATTTGTTTCTATTATTTTAATTTTAGATTTTTTTGAAGACTCTGTAAAATAACTATCTTCAAAAGCGAACGGTTGGTCGTTAATTTTTTGTAATAATTCTGCCTTCTTCATTTTAGAGTAACCTTTGATATTCTTTTCTTTAGCAATTTTTCTTAATTCTTTTATCGTTGTATTCTGAGTTGATTCGTTTTTTGACATGGTTTCCTCTAATAATTCCTCTAAACTTTGCGACCCGAGTTCTTTAAGAACAGTATTTAAATTCGCTTCGCTCATGAGGGCATTATCTGAAATTTGATTCACTATATCTGTCTTTTTACTATTTTGCTTTATCTTTAGACCTAGTTTTTCAGCAATTGATTTTAGTTTTTTAATATTGAGTCTATTTAATTTATTAAACCAATCGCCTGCATTGATGAGCTCTTCTTTTAGAATTAATTTTATAAGATCTAATTTAGTCTTTGAGTTATATTGCGAATAGTTTTTTAACCCCATCTTTTTTGCGATGGCTTTTATTTTTTTTAAACTTAGTTTATTTAGCACAATCTCATTATTTGATTGTGGTGTTAAAAAATATTTATCCATCGAGGACGACTCATGTTTCAAAGATGGACTCTTATGTGAACTCGATGACGAATTGCCTTCACTAATTTGTTCAATTATGTCACCCACTTTTTTTAAATCACCTTTAGTAAGTTTTATAATTTCTTCAAGTGTCATTTTACGAAGCTCATCTTTTGAGAGCCCCATTTATTAGGGAAAAAAATATTCAAAAAAATTTATGAATGAGATTATCCTTTTAAGTCGTTAATATATTTTTCTAATTTTTCATGCCATATTTTTTTGAAATGTCTTTTTTTATATCGTATCGGAACATCCATAAAACATATATTACAAGTAAATTTATCATTTCGTCTTTTTTTACAATCATAACACACGTATCCGATTCCATATTTCTGATTTTTACTTTTAACAAAATTTGAATGATATTTTATGGTTTGACAAATGGAACATTTTCTTAATAACGACTCATTATTCGGAGATGTTTGTTCATGATCAATCTGACAATCTTTATTCCCCATTTATTAGAAAGATATTATTTCATAATAAATGGCTCATAATACCAAAAGGGAACAGTCAGCTAAACAAAAGATAAATATAACAATTAAAAAAGATTATACGTTAACAGAGTCTAGTATTCCATCAGTTAAGAATTTAAATAATATGCGATCAAGACAATTAGCATTAAATTTTTTAGCACAAAAAGGAGATCCTACTTCTAAAAATATTACCTTAAAAGAGTTTGCTAAACAGAATAAAATTGGTGAAAACGCAATTAGGAATCAAATAAAATTTCTCACTGGTGAAACAATAATTAAACATAACACAAAATCAAACAACATAGAACAATATAACAAAAAACAAAAACAAATTAAATCTAAACACAAAGCAAACACATCTCAATCAGATTACAAAGCGTCCCTGAAAGGGACTAGTGCTCAGCATGCCGCTGGGAGTATAAAAGATGAAGAAGAATTTGATATTTGATAAGACTATGAATTCCTTATCTAATAAATAATGACACTAATTGATGTTGCAGACAAAAATCAGATAAAAATTATTCAAAATAGAATAAAAAAAGACTGCATTGAGTTTAATAGTTTATCTGTAGGTAATAAAGTTAAAGCATCTAATCAACTGTATATGGAAAACAGAATTTCAAAAGAATTAGGAAATGCTGCGGTTGAAACAATAGAAAAAATGGGCGAAGAAATTGAGTATAAAGATAATAAAATTAATGTATTGGAACAAGAATTAAAAAAAGTCAATAGTTATGATGAAGAAAAAATAAACGCGCTACTGAACAAAAATCCTGTTATTAGATATAACAATAAAAAACGAGCAAAAAGACGATTAGCAAATACTCTTTCTTTAGTTAATAAATGAATACGCCCATGAACACAGCGAATTTATTAATCAAAGCAAACTTAAAGATTGTGGAATTAAAAAAAGAAAAGAAAAAAATTATATTTATTTTTATTTGTATTATTTCAATAATTCTTATAATAATGTTAATTGCATTTCTTCTTCGTATATCCCCTCTTTAATTTTTTATTCCCCTCATATTAGACAATCTAATTTTATCACCAACTTCAAATTTTGGTTTTTTATTTGTTAATGTAATCATATATATGGTTTCTAATAACTGTCTTTCATTTTCTTTATTAACATCTTTTGGCTTCATTTTAATCGTAGAATGATAAGAATTGTTATAAGATTTTATAATTTTTGGTAGTAACGAAAGCCAATCAAAACTGTCATATAATATTGGCTTGAATTTATTTCCTAAAGTACAGTTGAACCTCTCAACAAAGAAAGCTTTATTTTTTGTTCCAGTACTATAAAGATTGATATTGTACTTATTTAAAACGATTCTCATATCTTTATTATAAAACTCTTTTCCTCTATCAGCATGTAAATTTTTCGGTGGATTGTGTTTATCTTTAATCGCTTGTTGTATGATTTTTAAAAACGCGTTAGCTACTTCTAATCCTGATTTAGTTTTTAAAGGTTCTACCCATACAAATTTAGAAAAGGTGTCTTCAGCGACTAGAATATAGATAAAACCATTATTGATCTTTTTAAATTTATTAAAATCATTCGGCTTTGTCTTCGACTCTGTCTTTGTTCTTAAAGTATAGCTGAAATCTTCTGCTTTTCCTTTTGGTCTATAAAAAACATAAATATCTATTTGCCAAGTATCATCAATACCTCTGTGTTGAAAGCGACGTGTTGGGTATTTTTTCCTAGCGGGTTTAAATAATTCAAAAATTAAAATATCTTTAGGTGATTTAGAAATATTATTTTTTACTGATTGACAAATTTTGCAAGTTGATATTCTTCTCCAGCGTTTATATTTTACAATAATCCATTTAGTTAGCAATAAACTGTATTGTCCAACTTGTCGAACACGATTGTTATTTTTAATTAGACGAAATTTAAGAATTTATTCAGATGTTTATGAGCTTCTTCTGGTGGTAATTTTGTAAGTAAAATAACAGCAACCTTTCTTAACAATTCAACTTCTTCATCTTCTGTCAGCGTAAATTCAATTTTTTCACCGTTTACTGTACAACAAACAGTAGAGGTACCATTTTCATTTAAATTGATTGTCAAAGACGTATTGCTTTCCATTTATATATGCTTATTTTTGTAAATAATTATAAAGAAAACTTAACTAACATTGAAAAAAATTGGAATACTTAATAGATAAGGTTTATTATGGTTATAACCACCGAGGTTTTCATCTGTGTTTATCTTTTCTTTTTTTATTTTAAAAGATAGAAGATCAGATTCTTTAACAATAAAGGGTTTTGAAAGATCTATTGTTCCTTTATTAGTACTAATATCCAAATCTTTCAGATTAGCCGTTGAGTAGAATTTTACAACTTCCACATTCATTGGTATTCTAATAAATACTTCACCATCAAAATAAATGTCTAGCAAATTAACAGCCTTTTGTCCATGAACTTCTTTAACAAAACGAATTTTTCCTACAAATTGTAAAAATGAATAATGAGTTTCTTTCATGAATTTAGTTTCCAACTTAATTAACCTTTCTCCGTAAATATCTAGTTGTCCTTTATTGACAACATCATACTTATCAATTGCATCAGCAGTTTTAACTAATCTTCTATTACCAATATCAATTTATCTTTTTGTAGCGTTTATATTCGCCGTATCTAACGATTGCCTAACGATTTTTACAACGCTTTCTGAATCATCTTTTTTAATCATATTATCGTTCGCTGACGCTAAATATTGTAAATTAACAGCATCACCAGGATTTTCTGGTTGTTTTACATTAACTAATTTGTGTCCTGCGATATCATAATCGCCATTTTCTGTTAGATTAAATCCTATACCAGGTGGTCCTCTTGTTGATTTTCCACCTTTTTTTCTATTTTTTCTAAGAACGTATTCAGATGTCATCGTCTTTGACTTCGGATTGGCCTGCGGAGCCGTAGTCCCTTTCAGGGACGCTCTGCCAGTCATTTATGGGTGTAAAATTCTTTCTATATTTCATTTCAGGAGTTTTAAAATCAATAGTTAAGCATTCAAAATTTTTAATGTTCTTTTCATAATATTTCCTGAGTTTCTTATCCAACCCCTTTTCTCTAAATATTAAGCTTATATCATTACCATCACAAGATGGAAATATTGAAAGATAATTACATTGTAAACGAATTGATTTTGGCACTCTATACTAATCCTGCGTTATATATCTAAATCATTGAAGCATTCATTTTTCTTCCGCGTATAGCTAAATCTATCAGTTTCTTTTGATCTTTTTCCGTTACGAAATCATCAACAACAATCAAGTTTTGTTTATCTCTATCCAGTTCGTCTACATCGACTATGTCTTCTATATCTGATGAAAAATACGATTCAATTATCGGATCTTTAGGTCGAATTTCGCTTTGCTCCATGAGTGGACTACGTCCACGAATTTTTTCATCATCAAACACAATTTGTAATAACTGATAATAAGGTTCTTCTAAATCTTTCGCATACAAATAAAAAGTATCAAAAAATAAATATTTTAAAAGATTGACAACAGTATTTGTTTTACCAGAACCGCTTCGTCCTATAATTATTAATATAAAAGGTCATTTTGGCGTTAATTCAATAATGTTGTAATGTTCTTTTTCATCGGCTTTAATAAAATGAATAGGCAAGGACGTATTCATCGTCGTCTTCGACACTGGACTGGCTTTGCCAGTCATTTATTTAACACAAATACCATCAACTAGTCCGCTTTGTGTACGCTTATCGCTAAACCGCGTTATTAGCGCGTAAGTTAAAGCGTCGCGCTCGGAACATGGTTTTGCAGCGTGTTGCGTGTTCGAATTCTGATAGCGAGCAAAATTTTTTATGATCGAATTCATCTTTGAGTCATGAAATATTTTCAAAAATAAAAAATCAAGTTGTAAAATAAAAATTCAAAACAAATTCAAAAATTCAAAACGAATCCAAAATTTCAAAAAAAATTTGAAGGGCGTTACGTTTAATCACAGACAAGTTTCTACAAATAATTGATCCAAATGATTCTAGATGGCAGGTTTTTACTAACTTATATTGACAATATGCAACAGATAAAATAAAACCTTCATAGCTCAGTTAAAATGTCGTCTACTTCTGGTGGTCGTGTTACAAACTTTCTTCAAGAAATTCATCAATCTTCAGATAATAATGGAAAAATTGAGAATAGGTAAATTACAAGATAATAAAATGAAGCCTCTGAAAAAACGTACAAGACAATTAATTGAAAAAATAAGATTAGCTGAACAGCAAGTAGACAACACGTACAAAGACATACAATATTTAGAAAGTATTAAATTCAAAAACAATTCATTAACCAACAAGAAGGAGTCCCTGGCGCAAGATTAAATTCTTCGTAAACTCCAAAAATAATGTTGGTATGGATTGATAAAAAGGGCAAACCCCATAAAAAAATATAAAAAAAACTTTTTGATCAGTCCAAGGTTCGAATCCCTATCCCGGAATATTTTTTTCACTTTATATAAATGACTAACACGGATAGTAAAACTGGAATAATTGACGCCATTTTAAAAAATCGTGAAATAATAAAAAATAGGATCCATTTAAAACAATTTAAAGAACATTTAACGAAGGAAGAAATAAAAAAATTACAGAAACCTATAACTGACAAGCTTGATAACATTACTGAATTTACACAACAAATTCTTATGAGCGAAGCGAATCCAAAAAATGTTTTAGCAATTGAGGAACAAGACCTACCCAAACTCAAAGACAAAAATGTTCCAAAGAATGCTGATGAAATCAGCCCAGAGCCAAAGGCGAATGCTGAAAGCGATGATGTAAGCGAATCAGATAATTTATTATCTTTTCCAAAATCGCCTGCCTCAATAAGCTTAGATCCGAATAAAGATTTAAATTTTGATATTATTGAAAAACAATTTAAATTTGAAAAACCTTCACATTTATTATCGTTAGACATTAGAAGTCGAAATGCAAAAATAGATACAACGATACCCGAAATATCAACTAAATTGAAATCATTAAATGCGCACCTTACAAACGCAAAGAAATCTCAAGAACAAGAAAAAATTGATAATTTACAATATGTGTATTCACAGTTGAAAGAATATAAAAGTGTTTTAGAAGATATTCGAAAAATTCCTATCTATGAGAAGCAAACAGGAAGCGGTATTTTTTCAGATCCGAATGAAATGGTAGAACGTCTTGATCTATTAATTGCGTCAAAAAATGCAGGAAATGATTCAATTGAGGTATATAATGAATGCGTAGAAATACTTGATAAATTGTTAAACCTGAAACTCATAAAAAAATCAGATCACAAAAAGATATTCTCTACGCAACTCGCCTTTGCCTCGTGAACCTTCGGTGAACTTGCTTTTTTAAACTGAATAAATGAGTCTAATACACATTAGATCTAAAGAAAATGATTTTGAAATAAGTTATTCTGACAGTCCTATTAATTTATCTGAATTAAAAGGTAAAATTGCTTTAAAAACAGCAAGTCTCTGGTATAGTTGGGATAACATTACTGAAGAGTATAAAAATAACGAAATAAAATACAAGTCTGGTAAAAACGACTTCGCAGCTACGCAGGCAGAACTCAAAAATAACGAAATCAAGAAAGAAGACGATAGAAATGAATCGGAGTGGAAAATATTAAAGTTACCAAACGGTTTGTACGATGAAAATGAATTAAATAATTATATCCAAGAATATTTTGGAACGTTTGAAACACCACCATTTTATTTTCTTGTAAATTATGCAACTAATCGTTTTATGCTAATTATACGCGACAAAGACTATGAAATTGACTTTTCCCACCGTAAGATACATGAGCTTTTAGGATTTGATAAAAAAAATATATAAAGAGGAATAAACTATGCAACAAAAATTGGTAATATCACCAAAGATATTGATCAAATCTTGATTCACTGCTCCCTAGTTTCATCTAGTTATCAAAATAATCTCAAAAGTGATGTTATATACGCTTTTACTCCAAATATTTCACCTAGATCTTTAATTAATATTGAACCGACGCATCCGAAATATTTACCAATTAATCGTACGGATTATATATTTAATATTCGCATTTCCGTTGCAAATCAGCTAAATCAATTGATAAATTTTAATGGAGAGTGCTTAAATTTTGTTCTAGATATTCAGTAAGTCTTTCTTGTAGAAGAAATGGCACTTGTCGTTCATAGAAAACAATTATTTCCGAAACAATATGGGTTTGGTCTTAAATATCATAGAGATATTAGAGGTGGAAATATTTTTCAATCTATAAAAAAATTTGCTATACCTGCATTAGGCTTTTTATATCGTAATATATTAAAACCTTTTAGGAAAAATAATAAAGAGGATATCATTCAAGGTGTGACTTCAGGGATTAAAAATATAGCGTCTACATACGTAAAATCGCCGCCGTTTTCTACTTATAAAGAAGAAATTATAAATCCAATTCTAAACAAAATGAAAGAAAAATCGATGAATGAACATTTACGAGGCGACGGATTGAAAAAGGCTAAGACAGGCAGGGCGAATCGATTAACTAAAAAATCAAAGGAGATTATTTAAAATCTGCTGAATGCTTAAGTTTCTTAAAAGACTTCGCCTTTGGCTCTGGGGGGCTGATTTCATCAGACTTCTTTTTATTTAAATAAATGGAAAGCGTTGTGGACAATTTATGGCGTATTGATGAAATGCCTGTAATCGATGAATCAACAAAAAGTTATACTTACAATGAAATAAGAGAAAGTAATATCAATGTGAAAGAACTTGAGCAGTATACGCTGGAAACTAACATAAGCGGATGGAAACATTTATCAGGTGCTTATATTTTTGTCAAATCTAAAATTAAAAACAATCCAAATAATTATGCAACTATATCAAATAATGGGATAAATGATTTTGACTATGTGAGGCTATTCTATGAAGAGGTATTAATAGAAGAAACAAATTATGTGGGCGTTGCTACGTTAATTTCAAATCTGATTGAATTTTCTGGAGACGTTTCTGATACTTCAGCATCACAATTGTGTTGGTATCCAGACACAGCAGATTCAGCAGATACGTCTCAATACAAATATGAGGCGCAAGATAAATCGGTAAAATTTGAAGATTTAGACGTTGATATAAAAACTATTATTTCCACAAATAATTCTGCATTCAATAAAGGATTTTTAGAGAGATGGTGGTTAACAAAAGATGAAAAAACTATTACAAAATTTATTCCTTTATCTAAAATTTTCCGGTTTGTACGAGACTGTAACAAAGTTTTGAATGGAAAAATTCGCATTGAATTACGTAAAAATAGGGTGAAAAATATATTACACGCTAAAGTTGATGGAAATTATGATTATAAAATATCTGATATTAGTTTGTGGATCCCAATAGTAAAACCCTCATTAGAAACTGGAAAAATATTGTCTTCATTATTAGTTAGCAAATCTAACTTTCTTTGTGGATGGAATGCGCTTAACTGTTACCGTAGTAATTTGTGGTCTTCTGGAAGTGGAAACTGGCGCGTTGTAAATAATCAAAATAAAATATCTAGAGTTTTTATAGTTTTTTCTAGAGCTGAACGAAACGATAATTTTACCAAGTCAATGATGATTTTGGATAATATGAATTTAGAAAGAATAAATATTAAAATCAATGGAACCCAACATTCTACTTATGAATATCAGGTGAATAATGAGGATTTACAACGATTGTATGCCGCATTCCTCTCTTGTAATTATAAAAAAGATTTGGATGAAGGCACGTGCGTTAGCTATAAAGATTTTTGTAACCTCTATTTAGTTGTTGCTTTTGACGTAACAAAAGAAAATGATGAAAATTTATTTAGTAAAACAAAATCATCTGAACTAGAAGTTAATTGGACATTAAAAGATTATCAAAATGTTAATTACTATATGTATGCCGTAGTTGAATCTCAAAGAATTGCAAATATGAATATCATAGATGAAAAGATTTATTTGGAAATGAAGTAGTTTTTAATTAAATAAATGAATGATTATAAAGTATATTTATCACCCAATCAAATAAAGAAACTCCAAAGTTGTAAAGAAAAAAGAATAGATTGTAATATAAGATTCGATTTAACAGAAAGACCTAATAATACTATTAAATTAAGAGAAAATCAGATTGATGAACTTAAAAAGTGTAAAAAAGAGAAGAAAAAATATTGTAATATCAAATTTTCTCCAACACAGATAGGTGGATTTTTACCTGCTTTAATTCCTGCAGCGTTAGCTGTAGCCAAAGCAGTGGGGTTAGGTGCTGCTGGTTATGCTGGTACTAAATTAGCACAAAAAGCCTTTGGAGATGGTATAAAAAAAAAGAAGACGAAGACATATGGACAAGGAATAAAATTGATAGGAAATCGGGTTTAAGTAATATCTGATATTATCAAAAATTCGGGTTTGCCTCATGAAGCTACGCAAAATTTTCAAGGTGTTTTTGCAATTGTTACCAAAAAAAATTAGAAAAGATGAATCAGGTATAATTAATTTTCAGCCCTCTAATTGTTATGGCTCACACTGGGTATGTTACATAAACAAACCATATTTAAGAAATATTTTATATTTTGACAGTTTTGGAATATCTCCACCAGAAAAATATTTATTAAGTAGCGGAAAAAATATTGCGTGGAATAGCACGCAGTTACAAATGAGTTCTTCTGTTTTGTGTGGTCATTACTGTATATATATGATAATTAATGTCAACAGAGGCAAAGATTTTTATGATATATTATATTCTTTTAAACAGATACCGTGTCGTTTAAATGAGAAAAGATTTGCCTTTGCTTACTCGTGATGAAAAATTATATATTTATCTATATGTTATAAATGGAAAAATATCTACAAAAACGCTTGTATGTATACAGAAAAAGTTACTTATATTTTTATAAAATTGGAATCGGATTATCTATTAGTAAATTATTATTTAGTGCATCGGGATTATCTTCGTTAGCCCTACTTCCACTAGTTTGTTTATCTTTTTGTGCGGGGTTAATAGAGATGTAAGATAAGAGATTGAAAACATCTGAAAGAATTGAAGAATATAAGTTAATTTATAAATTTCATAGACAGTTATTGCATTTATATAACGCTGATAAAATAAACAAAAATGAAATAAATTTACGTGAAGACAACTTTTTCAGTAATTTTAATTATTTTCCCAGAGAGAAGTACCTAGAAAAAATCTACTTAAACGGAAATGAAATCATTTGAATTAAAGGTTAATAAGTGCTTTGAAATTACTGCTATAAGTAAATCAGATGATGTTATATTTTATCCGATGCTACTTATTTTCACATCCATCGAAAATTAATAAGTTAAATGAGTTGTATGACGCTGTTTCATATTTTCTTGATAAAAACAAAGAGTGTCTCTACAAAGAGATAATATCCTCTTTAAATCCAAAGATTATGCGAAGATTGTTTTAGTAATTTAATTATTTTTGAAGATATGTGAGAGTTTTTGATTTTATAATAATTTATAGTTATTTTCTAAAGTAAAAATAAGCCAATAAGGCGCTAAATCGCTTGTATAATTAAATCATCTCGATGAGAGCCATATGGCATCTTAAGTAAAAGAGGGAGAACATCGGCTTAGCATCCCTGGAAAGGTGGTGGTAGAGGCCAGTTAGTCAGCTGAGAAGGTAGATTAAAGAAAGGTCAGAGCGGTCGGACGGGCAGTATTATGAGTATTTAAACTGTTAATTGTTTATTGAAAGAGAAAGATAGTTAACGTGTTGATCTTTTGATCATATGTTGTTTTGTGGTAATAATGTGAATTCAGTGCTGTCTCCCTGAATTCCGAGGAATAATGTGAATTCAGTGCTGTCTCCCTGAATTCGGTGGAATAATGTGAATTCAGTGCTGTCTCCCTGAATTTGGAGGAATAATGTGAATTCAGTGCTGTCTCCCTGAATTCGGAGGAATAATGTGAATTTAGTGCTGTCTCCTTGAATTCGGAGGAATAATGAGGTACCGAAACAATGAAGACATCATTGAGAACACGATGTTAAAGAAAAGGGGTGAAGAATGAGTCAATCGAGTCCATGGAGTGGTTGTCCCAGTCCAATGAGCCTTGTGATGACTTCCACAATCAGTTCGAGAGGAAGAGAATCCTGCGAGGGGGAGAAAAGCCCCCGGTGAGTTACTTTACAGGTATTATTGACAGGTACATTATGTGTAAATATGTTTTATGTGTTGCCCAATCGATCCGTCTGACTGCTCAAGCGTTTCTCTAACAATGAATATAGAGGGGTGAGTTGAAGTAGATTGTTGATGATAATGTAGCTGGCTGTTGCTATTCTGTACACTGTTTTCGAGTGAATAATTAATGCTAATAATTGTAGAACATAGACATTCTGACAAATTTATTATGGAGAAAGAGTTAACTGTTAATTAATTTAATTTAATGGTTAAAATTTGGCAAAACGTAAGATTAGAATAAAAGAGTCTTACAGATATTCCAATTATTTGACATTTACTCTAATAAATGAAATATATTATTCTTTTCTTATTTCTCACTACTATAAACGGTTCAGATGATATTAATATTACAAGCTCAGCGAAGCCTTACAATGAATCGAATATTCAGAGTTATTTAGAACAATTTGGGTATTTAGAGAATAATGGATCATTATTAACAGAAACGTCTTTGACTAGAGCTTCGAATACCAATGAAGCTTTAATAAGGTTTCAAGATTTCGATAATTCACCAACTGATGGAACATTAAATCAAGAAACACTTGCAAAAGCAAGTCTAGTGATAAAAATCAGTAAACCAAGATGTGGCGTTAAAGATAAACCAACAGCTTATAGAATTCATTATCAAAAATGGAATAAAACAAATCTTAAATGGCATTTTTCTTTAGCTACAAACGAGATGAAAGAATTAGCACAGAAAGCCTTTGATCATTAAGAATCTGTTTCAAATTTAAAGTTGGAGTACAATAGTATTAAACCAGATATACTTATATCATTTTCGAACACGCTGTTTCAGCATAATCATAATTCACTTTGTGAAAAAGGAATATGTTCTAGCAGTTTTGACGGAAAAGGTAATGGCTTAGCACATGGCTTCTTTCCAAAGAATAATGAATGTTTAGGAATTCATTTTGATAAATCATAAAACTGGTATTTTGGTGAATCAAGCAATACATCTGATGATCAAACTAATTTTTATACTGTTTTGTTACACAAAACAGGACACACATTAGGTTTTGAACATTCTGTAAATAATAATTCAAATATGTACGCCTATTATAAAGATGATATTGATAAATTGACTCAAGACGATATGTGGGCAATTCAATATTTATATAGACGACCTGAACGAGTAAAATATGAATTAATACCAACAACAACAGTTAAACCTACCTAGTCGGAGTAAAAGATACTGTTGGTTCGACTCATGAGCCTCTGGTAAATTTATGAGATTTTAATAAAGAAATTGACACATTCTCAATTGCAAATCATCATATGTATATTTTTTATAAGAAGTATGTTTGGTTAGTCAATGTAAAAGATATGACTTATGATAAAGAACCGAAATTAATTAAAGATTATTTAAGTTTTCTGTTCGATGATTTTAAAGAAGTTTCGCATATTTATCAAAGACCTTCAGGTGATATTTTAATAATTGTTGAAAATTTATATTGTTTAATTGATTTTCCAAGTTTTAATGTTAAAAGTGGATACAATGGTCAATCTATTGAAAATTTAGGAATACCAAAAGGAAAAAGAATTGATGCGATGTTTAGAACTTAGTCTGGAAAAACAAATATATGTTATGTATGCAAAGTCTACATGTAATATTAATATTAGTGTTTAATAATTAATATAAGTACTTGTATAATTATGTCAAATATTCCATATCAATATCCATCGTAGTATTTAATAGGAATCAGACGATATATGAGTTTAAGTTCAAACCCTAATCTCTAGATAACGATAGCTTCTAAGTTATCTTGTGTATTAATTAATAATAATAATAGATTTATTACCCAACAGTTTATATGAACCAATTACAGAGTAAAATAGTTAAAATAAGATACATATAAATTTCTATAATCTAAAGATATCTACGACTTAATAGAATACATAAAATTATATCAATTGATAATCACAAAACGAAATAGTTTAACACAGTTACGATATAATTATGAAATAATACCGCCACTATCATGAGCTAAACAAGCTTGGCTCTATAATGTTCTAATAGGAATTTTTTGAGTTGAGACAAATGTAATTGAAAAACATCACATCTATCTCCGATTTTATTATAGCACACAGCCATCATTCGAACTGGCGAATGTTGGAGTATGTTTGTACCAGAGGTGTGTATGTATAAACGATTGATGATATCTGGAGTTTTAGCGTAGGACTAAAAAAGGCAGTTTTGATAGAAGTAAAGGTGAGTCTATTTTATTATGCAATAATTTGAAGAGAATCATCAGAATACACACTTCTCTTTGTTATGGAATGGCCGAAGAGAGTGATTGGTTATCTTTATTGGAGGATATTCACCATTGATTTTAAAAAATAAAAATATCAGAAAACGTCTTTGGACTGATTCTAACAGCGTTATGTGTTGCTGGTATATTGGATTCCAAATTATGCAGGCATATTCTAATTGCGATATGACAAAACATCTATAAAGAGTAATAATTATATTTATATTAAGGAATTGACGACTATTTCTGACAATAAACCCTAATAAACCGAGAGATTTTTTTACGACTTCTCTAATATGAGTACCAAAATTCATTTTTTTGTCAAAAATTACTCCAAGATCTTTAACTGTGTTTTGACGCTGAAGTGTGGTGTTCTGAAGCTTATAGTCCCATAAGACATAGTTCTTTTTATGTGTGAACGAAACTACTTTACATTTGCCAAAATTAAGATGCAATCTGCTACGTTCACACCAAGAAAGCAAATTATCGAGATTATTTTGAAGTATGCTGGCGTCACCAATATCATTAATAACTCTATAAATTTTTGCATCATCAGCATACATCAAGACCCAAACGTTATTATCAAAGATAGAAGGTAAATTCATTTATGAAACAGATAAACATAAGCGGGCCTAAGTTAGAGCCTTTAGGAATGCCCGAACTCATATTGTAAATGTTGGAAGAAACGCAGGCATAGTTAACATGTTGGTATCGGTTTGATAGATAAGAACCAATTAGTTGTAGTATTTTATCACTAATTCCATACGTCGTAAGTTTTGCTAACACAACTACATGATCTAATTTGTCGAAGGCTTTAGCAAAATCAGTAAAGATGGTGTCAACTTGATTATTGTTATCTATCGCTTCCAGAACAAATTCTGAGAAAGTTGCCAAATTAGTAACTGTAGAACGCATGCACATAAACCCATGTTGTTCGGGAACTATATACTTTCTAATATTAGGAAATATATTTGCATATAAAACTTTTTCGAATACTTTTGAAAAATTACAAAGAATAGAAATGGATCTGTAATTAGATATAATAGATTTATCACCTGATTTTAATACGGGCGTTATCTTTAACACTTTCCATTTTGATGGAAAGACTGCACTCTCAATTGCTGCATTAAAAACAATTAGAAGTGGATCTAGAAATGCTGCCTTGCAATCACGCACAAGAAAGCTAGGTATTAAGTCTGGACCAGCTGTTAGCGAATCTTTTAAACTAGAGATAGCCGATAAAATTTTGCCAGCGGTGACCTTATGCATGATCATACAGTCAGAAAAAGAAATCTGTTGAACGTAATCATGCAGCTGTGTAATTTGAGGCTTAAACACTGACCGGAAGAACGTAGCAAATGCATTTACAATATCTTGAGAGCTATTGTAGACGTTGTTACCATATTTCATTATACCAGGAATTCTAGAACCGCCTTTTTTTGCTTTTATATAATTCCAAAATTTTCTTGGATTATCTACAATATGTAATTCCGTGTCATTTAGATAATTTTTATAAGCTATTGTAATTTGGCTTTTGATAAGTCGTCTATAGTTAATATAATTTAATCTAAGGTCGTGTGTTTTAGTTTGACGGAATCTTTTTAAATAATAGGCTTTAAGTTTTATATTATGTATTATGTTTTATAGTGAACCATGGCGGATAAGAACGCTTGTTATTAGGTGATCGATACGTAGGGATATGTTTATCAAAAATTTCGTATAAATGCTTGTAAAAGTGATCAACCATTGTATCTACATCTGTACTTTTGTATTCTTGTAGAAAAGACCAGTCAGTTACAAAAATCTTATTGTATAGAGTGCAATAATTAGCTTTCTTAAAATTGTAAATTTTAGCACACCCTTCATTGAAAGTAAAATTTGTAGATGCTTTATGACATGGTACAGTGATGGAGATGGTGAGCGCAGGATGGAACTGATCCTCTCGGACTAAAGGACAGGGATCATGTGAGACCTCGCACTCCAGAGAGGAGAAAACCAAGTCTAATATTTTACCTAACGAATTAGTGACGTTATTATATTGTTCTATGTTCAGTATAGAGCAAAAGATGTTCAGCGATTCGTTATGGGCGGTACTACCATCATGAATTATATAATTGGGTAGATTGAAATCATCAACTATCAATACGTCTTCCATAGTAACCAAATGATTTTCAAAGTAATTACAGAATATTGATAGGTCATTTACACTAGGTGTTCGAGGAAAATATACAACAAATATATAGAAAACTCTTGATTCGAAAGAGCATTTACAGCCAATTATATCTATTGAAGGAAGAAGACTTTGTAAATCCCAACAGTCAATAACTTCCGCATTGATAGATGCTTTAATGGCGATAAGGACTCCACCACCTCGAGACATGTTTAATGTATTAAAATCACGATTTTGTCTAAAAATATTGTTCAAATCTAAAAGAACAATTTCGCTATTGACAATGTTTTCCGTCAGCCACGTTTCTGTTAAACATATAATGTGAAAATTAGAATCAAAGGTACCCAGCAAAAAATTCTCTAATTTGTTACAAATGCTTCTAACGTTTTGGTAGTAGATTGCGAGTGATGAATTATTGGGCATTACATGTTTAAATTATATCGGTAGGAAGCGGATCGTCCCAATTAATTTCAGCTGCCCATATTCTTTGCATTAAAATTTTGGCGACTACAATTATTGGCTGTATTAAACCTAGTACGTCGTAAATTTTAGCAATGTTTAAGAGTACTTGCTGTTTAGTTAGAAAATTATGTGGTGTAGTTGGTGCAGATATGTTATAGTAGAAACTATTAGTTGTATAATTCCAATTTAAGCCTAAGGCCTTAATTACTTCCTTATCTGATAAAGTGTTTGAATTTGAGTTGGTAGATAAAATGTCCGGAGAGTTTGATGCCTATTTTTGTACTTGAAATCCTGCCTTGGCTAATGCATTAGTTAATTCAGTTTTGAGTTCAATGGCTTCAGATATAGTGTTTGCTCTTGTCATGACGTCATCGACATACAAGTCTGTTGCAATTACTGATGTTGCTTTAGGGAAATGTTTTTTCTTGTTGACAGCTAATTGTTGAAGACATTTTGTTGCAAGATACGGTGCTGACTTTAAACCGAATGTGACCGTTTTTAGTTCATATATTTGAATTGGTTTGTTGTCGTCGCTTTGCCAAAGGATACGTTGAAAGGGTGTATCTTGTGGATTTACCCATATTTGTCTATACATTTTTTCGATGTCGCAGCAAAATGCATATTGATGCGTACGAAATCGGGCTATTATTGAAAATAAATCTTGTTGTATTACTGGCCCATTCATTAGTATGTCATTCAAAGCAATTCCGTTGTTGGATTTATGACTCCCATTGAACACCACTCGGACCTTTGTGGTAGAACTTGAGGGTTTTGTTACTGCATGATGAGGTAAAAAGAATTGTTTGTTTTCTGAGTGATGGAGTTCATCTGCATTTGAAATAAATTCCATGTGATGTAGTTTTATGTATTCATTCAAACATTTATGATACTCAGCTTTCAATGGCGGATCAACCGTTTTTCTGGTGAAATTAGTTGCTTAAGTGCACCTTGGAAATAATTGTCTAAACAGGTAAAATTTGGTTTTAACAACAATGACACAATGAATCTACCGTCTGCATCTCTAGAAAATCCTTCCGCAAACTTTCTTTCACAAGTTAATTCGACAAGGGTTTATTTTCTATTGTGTTAAGGTCTTGGATTTCCAACATTTTGCATTCAAAATCTGAGTTTGTGACGTCAGTAAGTTGTATGTTATTATCCACCCCAGCTTTGTGTCTCGCAAATATGCTTGATTCTTGAAAATGTTTATTTGATCATTTTCTAGAATGTTCCAAAAATGTTCGGCCCCTAATAAAATATCAATCTTGCTTGTTTTATTGAAATTTGGATTTGCAAGTTCTAGTGTCTTTGGAATATTTAAATTTGATATCGAAAATGATTGAGAAGGATGGTTTCCGGTAATATTATTCAAAATAAAACACGACATTTTAACCTTGTATGATTTTATTCTCGAGGATATTTCAACCTTAATGTATTTTTTAAGTAGTGTCTCAAAATTTCCCACCCCTGCTATTGGACAATTAATATTTTTTGTTGGAATTTTTAATTTTTTGGCTAGATCTTCGCTTATTAAATTGAGTTGTGACCCGCTGTCTAATATCGCTGTGCAATTGTATAAATTGCCCTTGGCATCAGAAATTTGAACAATGGCCGTTGCAAGTAGAATTATTTCCTTAAGATTTTTCGTAATTTCGGCGTTGTTTTTGACTGATAACGATATGTTAGTATGTCCGTGAGAGTTTTGAGCGTGATTGAATTCAGAGGGCAAATGAATTAATGTGTTATGTTTTTGATGGCATTCGCGACATGAATGATTGCTTTTGCATTTTTCGACCGTGTGATTTCTTTTTAGACAATTTATACATGCCTTTATTTTTTTGATATGGTTGATTTTGTTTTGTAAAGATAACCTTTGAAAGTTTGTACAGTGATAAATCTAATGTGAATCACTTTCACAAAAATTGCAAATTGACCCTTTTAGCATAGCCGTGTTAACAGTGGCGCGTGATTTACTCCATTGGGTATGCGACTGATTGTGAACATTATGTTTACCAATATTATGATTGGTAGTTAATTTATTACTTGTTTTTTGGTTTATTAGATGCATTGTTTCCAAGATTTCACATCTTTTTTCTAAAAATTCGATTAGGTTTGTTAATTTCGGTATTTCAGTAGTTAAAACGGCTTGCCATTCCTTGCGACTCTGATAATCTAATTTTTCGGAGATTAGCGGTACAATTAACGCGTCCCATTCCTCAACAGGCAGCCCTTAGATCTTAAGGGCGGAAGTATGACCAGTAACATTTGTTGCTAACTTCCTTACAGCTTTGTGATCGCTTTTTAATATACTCTCGTAATTTATTAAGGCTAAAACGTGTTCTTGAGAAATTAGTCTGCGATTATCAAACCGTTTTTTCAAGATTTCGTATGCTACCGTATAATATTCAGCAGAAACCATCAGCGTGTCTACTACTGCAAGAGCATCATCTTTGAAACATGACTTCAAGTAATGCAATTTTTGACAATTATTTAATGATTGATTTTGATCTATAATTGACGTGAACGTATCATTGAAAGAAGGCCACTCTAAGTAGGTGCCTGTGAAACTGGGTAAGCTTAAGATTGGTAATTTAATGTGGATTTACCCATGTGGATTTACCCATATTTGTCTATACATTTTTTCGATGTCGCAGCAAAATGCATATTGATGAAACATACAAAGCGATGCTTCTCCTGAAGAGGTCGACATCATCCTCTTCTGCTCTTTTCCCCAAATTTTCCAGCACTTCCAGCCTTCTTTTTGAGCGATTATCTAATGCTTCAAGAATTGTTCTTTTCTTAGAAGCACTAGATTTTCTGCTACTGGGGGTTGCGCTGGCAAGTGCGACATTAGGGGTTTGTGTCCGGGATGTGCTTGCCGTACAAAGTTCTGCTGCATAGACGGGCGATCTGACAACAGGCTCGCTCAATTCTTCTTTTTCAGCATCAGACTCCTGCGTTTCTTCATCGCCATCGCTTTCCGGAATATTACACATAGAACTGCAAATATTATTATTATTATTATTTTCTTCTTTTCTTTTCGGTGTTCACAGCTACTTGCTGGGGATTCGCCTATCCCAGATACGGGGTATCAGGGGATTAGGCTTGGTAGTCATTTGTTTAAAAACTTCCTGACCAAAAGTGTTCTGATCATTTGTCATTGCATTTGGTATTCCATTAGACTTTTTAAGTCGATTTACATAAGCCCAAAATTGTTTTGGATTTGACTGTATGTTAAGTTCAATGTTGTTCATATAACCGTGATAAGCTGTTTCAACGTTTTGTTTTATAGTCGATTGTAACTTTTTAAACTCTTCAAGAAAAAAAAACATTTAAAGTGTATTTATATTTGCGCCAAAGACGCTATTTAGATTTGATAAGTTTTGTAATTGAAGTATTATACCAAGGTGGAAAGTGGTTACGACGGCAATAAGTAGTTTTAGGAACGTACAAGTCAAAAATGCTATTTATCTTGGCATAAAAAACAGAGCACATGTCATTAACGTCTGCTGTTGCTTCCAGAAAAGACCAATTGGTATCTAGTAAGTGTTGTAGTAAACTTGAATTGTTAGCTTTGCGAAAGTTTCACTGCTTTTTTGCTCGCATACAATCTGATATAAGTTTAAATTTTGAGTTTCGAAGAGGAATTGATATTGAAAGAGGGGGGTGATGGATGTCTTTTTTCAATAAACTATCTATAGATTCAGAGATGCGACAGTTTATATTACTCAAAACTAAGTCTAAAAATTTATTGTTAGCATTGGAAACATTGTTAAGCTGACTAAGATTAGTGAGACGCAAGAAATTGGAAAATAATTTTAGTTCACATATGTAATATTAACCTATTACATATGTGAAATGATAAAAAACTCAGGTATAATGGTCGATCCAACCAATGATATTTGTATACCGGGTGTCCCAGAAGTCGCGCACCCCATTGTAGGGATCGAAAGAGAAAAATATTCTAAGACGAAAAGTCCTGAGCCATTTTTTAATCAGACGCATAGGTAATTAATTATTAATTAATGAAAGTGACCAATCAGGAGCATTCACCTAGCATCACGTACGTCCGCCGTCCACGGCCGTCCGTCTCCACTCTCTGTCTACTGCTCGAGAAGTCGGCAGTAGCTCTGGCGTCTCACTCTCGCGTCTCTTACCGCCTTCTCACTCACTTTTTATTCTTCTGTCGCGCGCTCCTGATTGGTCACTTTCATTAATTAATAATTATTACCTATGCGTCTGATTAAAAAATGGCTCAGGACTTTTCGTCTTAGAATATTTTTCTCTTTCGATCCCTACAATGGGGTGCGCGACTTCTGGGACACCCGGTATACTTTACTACTTTTGAACCAAATACCGGATTTACACACTGCTATGATTTTACGTTTCAAATAGTTGGTACTTACGTTCTTTCTTGTTGGACACTCTCCAGAAATGAAAGCTGGGCAAACAATGACCATCGATTTTTATTTTTTGCTGGGTCTCCCGTTTTGCTTTTTTTTTTTTTGTTTTAAGTACGTGTCCCTTATGTTTTTTCAGCGTAATTTACAATCTTTGGCTAAAATAGCATAAATAAGTATTAATAATTATCAATCACTTAATTTTTATTATGTTTGCATAGTGTATAATTATTGTATTGTCACTTACCACTCTTTGTTTTCAAAATAGTAGCTATTTTAGCCCAAATATTGTCTTTAAGATTAATGTCTTTGTATTCTTTTGATGCACATTCGTACAAGAACGATATTTTCGCACTTCTTCAATTAGCACTTCGTCCAACGCGGCTGTAAACTTTAAAGGCATTGCAAATCTACTAATTTCTCAAAATTTTCCACGACGTCTGCGTCTTGACTGCTCACAGAGCGGTCGTGGCGGAGCCGCCCGACGTTCAAATTTGTGACGCAGCCGCTGTACGCTGCAACCAAATCGTTCATACTTAAAGTCCATAAAAGCAGTGCTTGCCGCCAGACGCAACCGCCGAACGCAGCCGCTAGACGCTTCAACGAAAATGCACCTTAACGCTCTTTTCTGTAGTTTGAACATTGTTTGAAATTGGGCTGACGTACAATTACCCCAGAAAGGTAAACCATATCGAAGATGAGATTCGAAAAGAGCAAAGTATGTTTTTCTAGATATTAAAGAATCAAGTTCTTTAGAAACCGATCTTAGGGCGTAACAGGAAGCAGATAATTGGCTCATCAACATATCAATATGAGAAGCCCATTTCAGCCAATTATCAATACGTAAACCCAAAAATTTAACAGATTGCATCGTCTTAATTTTATTGTTGTGTAACAATATTGGTTCTAGATTACCTTTAAAAGAAAGAGTAACTGATTTTTGCGTATTAAAACTCAGGAGGTTAGAGTCGCATCATGTTTTTATTAATGCAAGGTCAGCAGCAATAACCTGATGAAGAGTTTCAGTATCTGAGTAACTCCAAGTGATAGTTGTGTCGTCAGCAAACAAATAAAGCTGACTATTGATATTCAAGTTTGTAATATCATTAATAAAGACTAGAAAAAGCACGGGACTAAGAACAGAGCCTTGAGGAACGCCAAACTCTATTTTCTCATAGTGGGAAACAGTATTATTTACTTTTACGGCTTGATGCCTGCCGGATAAAAAAGATTGAACCCAATTTAACCCTTAACCAGCCAGAACGTTTTCTAACATACTCGTCTAGAAGAGTCTGACAGACACTCTCTCTATTTATACGTTTGTCTCGATAAATATAGTATTTATTAACTTTTTTGTTAACTTAAAGTCTTTATTCCTGTATAACAATTACATTATTGACTTACAAACAGTTTAAACAGCAAATTTTTTTACGCAATGTTCTCCACACACGCTTGATTGGCACATGTCACAACATTGTTTTTATGCCCCGGATAACTTTGCCGGGCAAATATGACACCGTTTCTTTCTTTTTGTTTCTAGTGAGGTACTGGTTGATGCTTTTTGTTGTACCGGATGTTGACCAGTAACTTCATTTATGGCAGCAACATGAGTTTTTGTCAATCCTCTTCGACTGCGACGCAATATGTGAGCCGTTTCTAAATCTTTTGCAATTTTTCTAAGAAAAAGTTTTCTTTGACTGCTGATCTTCGTCTGATTTTAATTTGGCTTCAGATGTTTGCATATTACGAAGGACGCAATACCTACTACATCTAAAATATTTTGAAAGTATGCCATTGGCCATCTATTGGTCTTACGACGTGTTGTGAATGCATGTTCCATTTGGTCTAAGGTATCAACCCCACGTTTAGTTGTATTATAATATAAGTTTACTTCGGATTTATTTTTGTTTTTGGTGTCAACATTATCTGTTTGATGCATTGTGGAGAGAAAAATAACAGCACGATTTTTTTTTTGGCACATTTGAAGCGATTATCGTATTTTTAGAAAACCCAAACAGATTTGTTTCAACTTTACGATTTCTGTATGGCAAAATGTTTTTGGGAATGCAGCGTTTATTTTTTCGCATTGTACTAGCAATGGTTAGGCCGTTAGATAACAGAGATTGTGCTAGATCTAAACTTGTAAAGTAGTTATCAAAAGTAACGTTTCGGTTTGTTCGGTAATATGGTTCGCATAATTTTTCAACTGCCACTTAGTTCCATCGGTCCCAGTATATTCTGTTCTTGATAACTCCTGATCATTTTTTTCATCATTTGTTTGTTTATTTTCATGATCACTGACCATTTGTTCATCTTCAGCTTCTGATGCAATTTCCTCATTATTTTCTTCATCTTCAGACGCAGAATCAACCGCTAATTCTTCACCATCTCTATCTTCAGTAAATACATAGTTTTCGTCATCGGGGTCTTTCAGTGCACGACGAAGTTGCTCGTCTGACGATGGTGCGTATTTTGACATTACTACAGGGCTGTCCGAAGCCTTTCTTTTTTTTTGTAGTTTGCTCAACTTCTATATCCGTTAGGTTCCCTTCGGACTTACTAATGCTAGGAGGGGTCCTAGACACCGAGTGTTTTCCTAAGAAGATCCCGCTCTCGACTTCTGGGTTGCAATATGTTTCAGTAGTTGTCCTTTCTATCTCAGCCTGGTTCCCTGCTGAGAGTGGCATAGCAGTCGCTGGCTGACCGTCGAGGGAAACCTGATCTCCCATTCCCTCATCAACGGGTACTGAGGGGTCCATTCCCTGCACCGTAATCTTCATATCTATTGGTGTGTCGGTCATAGTTCATATAATTGGTGTCCGTTGTTGTCTGACGCCAGACATCAGTATCAATATTTTAATAAAATTCAATATTTTAAGAAGAGTAAGAGAGTAGAGTGAAAATAGTAATTCCTAGCCCTCGGATAACCTAATAGCAAAGGAATTAGAAGAAAGAGGTTGCCAAGAAAGCCAGATAAAGATTAAAGTAAGAAGGAGTGTGAAACAAGTAAGTGGAAGCATAACTAACTTATTTTTAAAAAATCAAAGCTTTTTGCTTTTGTTTTGATATCTTTTTAATAATTTCTTTGATCTGAGATTGAATTTGAATTTAAATTATGACGCCAGGCCAACGTGATATTTTCCGTTTTTTTTTGTGGTAGAGACCGTAGAGTCGTAGTCCTTTACTCGTAGTCAGCCGTTTTCAGTAATTGGTTGTAGTGTTTCTTTTTATTATTTGCAAGCTTTCAAATTCAGTTTAATTTTTTTGATTTCAACAACAATCTATCTTAATTATTACCCTACAGTGCCTTTCGGTTGTTACGAAAATCGACAGCGGTTGCCAGAAAGCCATATTTGTAGGTAAGACTTTAGGTTTGTAAATCTGAAATATTTCTGATAGACAGTTTGTTTTTGTGTTACCTACATATAAACAATTTATTATCTAAGACATAGGGGTGTTATTAAATTAAAAAATAATATTAAGGCTGATAATATTATTTTTATTGAAACTTAGAAACCGCTTCAAAATCTTATTATCGATGATCTTTACCAAAACTAAGTGAAATTTTGATAAATAAAGTTTTTTCTGGTTTAGTGGCAAAATGGAAATCACGATGATTAGGAATTGGCGCCAAAGTATTGCGCACGCGCTTAGTCAAAATATGCATAAAAGGGAATTTGGGTTTTTTTTTTTCATTATTTTAAGCAAAAAATCAAGAACTACACTATGATTCTTAATTTTGTTGTTGTCTTTTTCAATAAAGAAAATATTTTAATATTTCATTACAAAATGGCACATGTATTATTCAAATGACTGTTGACATTGTTTTGTTGGATTACAGCAAAAATTAAATTTTATTAATTAAGGAAACGACAAATTATGCATTGCATAAGAATTTAATCAGTTTTGAAATAAACTAAATAAAATGCATTCTAATCTTAAGACTGGGGGGCCGTGCCGACCCCTTCCAGCGCCTGTGTGCGAAGCTTATGTCCTCTTCTTTTTTTTCACAAATCTTAATGTTTCAACTTATTTTTATTTTATATTTGTTAATTTTGACCGAAGTAAATGTTCTCTAATTTTATATAATTATATAAATTTACTTATTTAGGAAAATACTGTCTAATTAGATAATATTTTCCTAAATAGGTAAAACTAATTCGTTTTCGCTGGTCAATTATTGCGAAAAATAACACGCGAATTAATCTTTTACAATATTTATGATGTTCTATCTAATCGTATTAACAAAATAACTGACTTTTTTCTAATAACACTAATTTAAATTTTATGTATGCAATGGTTAAAAATCAGCGAGAGTCAAAAATGTGTAAGAATATAAATAAACACATTTAAATTGGATTACTTCCACTCTTCTAGCTTTCTTGTTTGCGAAATCTTTGGTAGTTTTGTGTATGTGGATATGGTCTAATATAGCCTTCTATAACATGTTTATTATTATTACCTATACAGGCTTAAATATATTATACAGTAATACCCAATTCTAAAATTATATAAATTAAATAGAAATTAAATAAATATTGATTTTTTTTTTATCCTATCTTCTCTTTTCTTTCTTTGTGTTCTCTTCCCCTGTCTTCATTTACTCTTTTTGCATACTTCTGTCTCCCGCTTTTCCTTCTGTCATCTCTTCCTTTTTTTTTATTTTATTTATTCTTCATTCAATTTCTGATTTAATCTTTCTCTCTCCCTCATTATCATTTTCATCTATTCTATTCCTTCTTTATTTCCTTTCATTACATCCTTTCTCTCTAGCATACTTTCATTTATTTCTGTGCACTCTTTCATCAAATGCTCCAATGTTTCTTTCTCTTTTCCGCACATTCTGCATTTTGTCTCGTTTTCTTCCATCCAATATCTGTTGTCTCTCTCTTCATTCCCACATCTGAATCTTGTAATCATCTTTCGCTCTCTCTTACTTTCTCTTTTTACATATTCCGGTCCCTCTTCTGTTATCAACTTCATGTATTCTTTATTGTATCTTGTTTCTCTAATTTCACCCCTCCTTTCTTGCTTGTCTATGTCTCTGTCTCTGTCTTTCAATTCTTCATGCACCCAATGTCTCGCTTGTCTTTTTTTCCCGATCTCCTCTACCCTGAATCCATTCCTTTCGTAATATTTTTTCCTTTCTTTTTCCATTCCTCTTTCTGCTTTTCTACTCATCACTTTCCAACTCTCTTTCAATATCTCGCACCTATCCCTATCTTTCAGCGTATCTTCAAACTTTACGGCTCTTTTTCCTGCCTCTATTCTTCATTTTTTTCTATTTCCTTCCTCTCTCACCATATATCCTGGAGTCTCTTTGCTTAGCTCTAACATCCATCTTGTGTACCTTTCTTGCACTTTTTCCATTTCCACCCATTTTTTTCACCCCCAAATTTCAGCTCCATACATCATCACACTTTTTACCAGACTGTCAAATAATCTCATTCCTATTCCATATTCTCCCACAAACTTTCTCTCTGCCATACTCCATACTCTCGTACTCATCTGGTTTCCCTTTTTCACTAATTCTCTTACCTGCGCCTTACATCTAGTTCTTTCCTCAAACATAAATCCCAGATACTTCCATTCTTTCACCTGTTCTATATTTTTCTCACCCCATTTCCATTCTACCTTTTTCCTTGCTTCTTTACTGAACACTAATATTTTTGTTTTATTTTCATTCACCTCAAGTCCCTTTTTTCGCATGTATCTTTCTGCTTTTTTTATAATTTCTCTCAGTCCCCGTTCCTCTCTCGCTACCATCACAATATCATCCGCATACACCAACAACCAAATTTTCTTTCTCCCCACTACCACTCCCCCTTCTTGCCTTTTGGCCAATTCTTCCTCCATATCGCTCATATATATTGTGAACAGTAGTGGGATCAGTGGGCATCCTTGTCTCAGACCCCTCTTTGTCCACAGCCATTCGCTCTCTCTTTCATTCACTCTCACCTTGCACTTTGTTTCTCGATAAATTTCTTTAACTTTCTCCAACACCTCTCTCTCTATTCCCTTCTTTTCCATAAATTTCCACAGCTTATCCCTATCCACTCTGTCAAACGCTGCTTTTAAATCTACAAATACTCTCCCTCCTTTCTTTTCTATCTCGCTTTCTACTACCGCATTCAAAATATATACATTGTCTATCGATCCTCTTCCCTCTATAAACTCCGCTTGCCAATCTGGTAATCCCCCCACTCTCTCTAACTCTCTTTTCAATTTCTCAGCCACACACATTGCATACACCTTGTACATCGTATTCAGCAGAATTATTCCCAGGTAGTTTTTTTCATTGTCTTTATCGCCTCTTTTGTGGATAGGTATTATTATCCCCTTTGTCCACTCCCGAGGTAACTCTTCTCCCTTCCACACTTTATTCAACATTTTAATCAATCTGCCTTTTAACCTTTCGTTCGTTCGCATACATCCATGCTTCATTCGGTATCCCATCCTTACTGGAGATTTTTTTTTTAAGTTTTCTTAAAATGCTTCCTACTTCTTTTGTTGTTATTGTTCCCTTTATTGTCTTTTCTCTTTCTTCCTCAATTCTTTCTTTTTCTAAATTTTTTTGTTAGGTTTTTTTCTCTCTTTCTTCTTCTCCTTCTAGTAAATCCTTAAAATGTTTCCACCACCTGTTCATTTTAATTTGGTTTGTTATCTTTTCTGTCTCTTCTTTGGTCTCCTTTACATATTCCCAGAT
Source organism: Lagria hirta (assembly GCA_947359425.1). Lineage (NCBI taxonomy): Eukaryota > Metazoa > Arthropoda > Insecta > Coleoptera > Tenebrionidae > Lagria > Lagria hirta. The sequence continues at coordinate 20,255,324 of OX375799.1, forward strand.
TTCGTTTTCCGTTCTAATTTCTTTTTTTTTTTTTGTTCTTCTTTTTTTTTGCTTGTTTCTTTTGCATGTTACTTTGTATTCTTTTTTCTTCTTTGTGTATTTTTCCTTTTTCCTTTTCTTATTTCTCCATTCTTTCAATTTTTTTTTTTACTTCTCTTTTTTTTTCGTCACATTCTCTATCCCACTGTTTGTTATCTTTTTTTTTCTACTTTTTCATATGTTATTTTTTACCATGGCTTTCTTTACTTTTATTTCTATTTTTTTTACCATTTTTTCAACTTCTTTTTCAAAACAAATTTTTCTGTTTCCAGCTTGCTTTTGTATTTTTCTATGGATTGATTGTCCCATTTTATTCTTGTAATCTTATTTCTTTCTCTTTCTTGTTCTCTCTTTTTTTTCTTGTTCTTTTTGTTTCCTTGTGTTTGTTATCATTATCTCTAGTGGCATATGATCCGACTCTATCCTCTCTCCAACCTCAAACCTTTGTGCCTTGTCCCATGCTCTTTGGTTTATAATTCCATAATCTATAACTGTTTCCGACTGTCCCCCCCCATAAGTCCACCTCCCTCTCTCATCTCCTTCTTTATTTCCGTTTAGTATTTCCCACCTATTTTTTTCTACCATTTTCATCAATGCTATTTTCTCCCTGTTTTTCTTTTTGTCTTCCGTTGGTCTTCTAATATCTTCTTTTTTTTTATCCCCCCAACTTCTTTTTCCCTCCTCTCTTATTCTTGCATGAAAATCGCCTCCTATTAGTAAATTTGAGTGGATTCTTTGTTAGCAGTTGATGCGAACGGTTGTTGTCACGGTGCAAAGTCTAATTGCGAAACATTGCAAATTGTAACGATAAGTGCCAAGTGAGGAATTTTTGCCCGTGACCTATTTAGATTACTTAGATTAGTGCTGAGTGTGTTCCGGGGGGATTGAACAATTAAGCCTCCGAGGGGTTGACCCGGGCTTCAGAAGCTAAAACAATCTTTGGCAAGGGAGACTGATGCACAAGGCAAAGGAAAGAGGAAGAGGAAAAAAAGAAAAGGAAAAGAAAAGAAGAAGAACAGAAGCTAGAAGAAACAAAAGTCTTGGGGATCAGAAAAAAAGTATTAAGATCCCCAAAAGAAAGAAAAAACATAGAAGAGACAGAAATGGACCTAGTGGTAAAGAAATTAGACCGATTAATAGAAGAGATCAAATTGTTAAGGCAAGAGAACAGAGTAGTTAGAAAGGAAATAGAAGAAATAAATGATGAGTTTAAAAAGAAAGAGAAGAAATGTGAGGAAGAAAAGGGTACAATGCTAGAGAGGATAGAAACTTTAGAAAAAAACAGAGATAACAGAGAACAAAAATAGGTAAAACAACATAATAATAAGTGGAACTGACGGAGGAAGAGAAGGAAAAGAAGACATTGAAAAAGAAATGAAAAAAGTAGTAAAAACGAGAATAAAAGGGTGGCACAAAATTGGGAAGGGAAAAGTACTAGTAGAACTCCAAGACTGGGAAGCGAAGAAAAGAATAATGAAAAATAAAAAAGAGTTCAGAAAAGAGAAAACAACGAAGAATATTTACATAGATGATGATTTAACAAAGAGGGAGAGAGAGAGGTCCAGAAAAAATTAAGAGAAATTGCAAAAGAAAAAAGAGGACAGGGAATAAAAGCAATGGTGGGATATGGAAAGATATTTATGGAGGGAAAACATTCAAATGGAATGAGAAAGACCTAAAACTGCAGGTTTTTTAGTGGGAAAAGGAAGAGGTTAAAGAAACAATGAAGAAGACACAGGCAAATGTACAATGGAAACTGAGAAGACTAATGAAACAAATAAAGATATAAGCAACGGTAAAAAAAAGATACTATTTTGGAATGTAGCGGGATTAGCAAAAAAAGAAGATAATTTCTGGCATTATGTAAAACTTTTTGACATAGTAGGTTTAGTAGAAACATGGATAAAAGAAAAAAGCGGGGAAAAAATAAAGAGAAGGTTACCAGCAGAATTTAATTGGGAGTGTCAAGGGGCAAAGAAAGAAAAAAAGAAAGGAAGGGCAACAGGAGGGATAGTCACAGGGGTGAGAAAAGGAATAAGAGAAAAAAACAAGGAGAAAAAAGAAATAGAGGGACTCATGGAGAGAAATATTGAAATAGACAAACGATGGTGGGAAATAATGACAATATACAGCAGAGAGATGAAAAAGACAATAAAAAACATAGATGAAACAGTGAAAGCACAAAAGAATGCATATTTATAGGTGGAGATTTTAACGGGAGAATTGGGGAAAGAGGGGCGAGAAACTGGGAGGAAGAAAAAGGAAATGGGAAAAGGAAAACCAAAGACAAAAAAAAATGTGGAGGGAAAAAAGTTGATGGAACGGTTAGAAGAAAAGGGATGGGAAATACTGAATGGTAATAAACAAGGGGATGAAGAAGGAGAGTGGACGTATGTAGACAGTAGGGGGGAGTCGGTGATAGACTACGGAATAACAAAGGCGTGGGGAAAAGTAGAGAACTTTAAAATAGGGGACAGAATAGAGTCAGACCACCTTCCAATAGAAATAAGCCTAGAAGGCAGAAATAGCCAAGCAGAAGAAAAAAAGACAAAAGTAGAGCAGAAGAAGGTAATAATTAAAGTGTGGAACGAGCAAGGCGTGAAACAATACAGGAAAAAGCTAAAAAACGTCAAATTTGAAGGGCAAGAGATAGAGAAGATGGAAGTGGAATTAAAAGAAATACTAGAAAAGGCAACGACAACAACAGAAGTAAGCAGTAAAAGAAAAAAAGCAGAAAAGAGATATGAATGGTGGGATAAAGAATGCTACCAGCTAAAGAAAAAAGCCACAAAAGCGCTAAGGGAATTCAAAAGAAAGCAAGTAAATAGAAGAGTCTTCTTAGAAGCAAAAAGAAAATATAGAAAAAGATGTATAGAAAATAAGAGACAGAAAAGAGAAGAAGAAGATAAAGAAATAAAAGCTATTAAAACAGAAAGAGAGGTGTGGAAGTACATAATCAGAGAAAGATTAAGAAAAGAATCGGCGACTGAAGAGATAACAATAAAGGAAGGGGAAGAGTTTTTCAAAGAACTGCTGGAAGGAGAAAGAGAAGTAGATATAGAAGAACCAGCGATGCAAACGGACCAGACAGCACCAGTAGAGAGACAGATAAAGAAGCTGAAGAAGAAGAAGGCAGCGGGGAGGGATGGAATACAGAATGAACACTGGATGTATGGGACGAAAGGTGTGATAGACATATTGGTAGAGGTTATGAATGGAGTGTGGAGAGGAGAGAGATTCCCGACAGGTTGGAGAGAAGGCATAATCTGCCCTATCCACAAAAAAGGAGATGAAAATAGAGTAGAAAACTACAGAGGAATAACTCTTCTTAACACAGGGTATAAATTGTATGCGTCAGTTCTGAATAAAAGGCTAAGAAAAGAGATAGAGGAAAAGAAGGCAATACCAGACAACCAAGCGGGATTTAGAGAAGGAAGGAGAACTATGGATAATGTATACATCCTAGACCACTTAGCGGATAACGAGATGAAAAAAAAGGGAGGAAGGCTGTATACACTTTTCATAGATTTTAGAGCAGCGTTTGATAAGGTCGATAGAAAGAAAATGTGGCGTTTGCAGATGATGTGGTATTAAAAGCAATAAGCGAAAGGGAGATGGGAGAAATGATGACAAGCCTAAAAAAGTATGTGAGGAAAAAAAAGCTAGAAGTGAATGTAAATAAAACAAAGATGCTGGTGTTCAACAAAAAGAAGAGGAAAGAAGAAAAGAATGATTGGGAATTGGAGGGAGAGAAAATAGAGAGAGTAAAAGAGTTCAAGTATTTAGGGTATACGTTTAATGAAAGAGCTACGAACAAAGCGCATGTCAGAGAGTTGGCAAGGAAAGCAAACAAGATAGTGGGATGTGTATGGGGAATGGGAGAGAGGAAGTGGGGAGGGGATTTTAAAAGGAGAATAATGATGTTTGAGAGCTTGGTGGAGAACGTATTGATGTATGGGGCAGAAATTTGGGGGTGGAAAGAACAAGAGGAAATAGAGAAAGTACAAGAGAAGTATTTGAGGTGGGTCACCCTTAGGACCCACCTCAGGGGACAGGGAAACCCCTGGGTATATAGTAAGAGAAGAATGTAAGAGAAACAAGCTGAGAGTGAAAGCGGGGAAAACAGCGACTAAGTTTGAGGATAGAATGAATGGAAGGCAAGAATGTAGAATATTGAACAAATGTTGGAGAAAAAAGAAAAAAAATTTGGACTTAAACGAGAGAGAAAATTATTACAGAAGAAATGGGTATGCAAGTAAAGAAGTGGAAAGATTAAGATCAGAAGGCAAGTGGATGAACGCAAAAACAAGCGAAAGACAGGGATGTAGAAAAGCAAGAAAGAAGAGAACAAATCAAAGAATCTAGGTACAACAGGAATTATGAGAAATGTATGACAGAGGAGATCCCAGTGTACCTGGGAAGAGAAAGTGCGAAAGAGGGGAAAATAATGGCGAGGTTTAGGTGCGGAAATGAGGAGAGAGAGAATAGGTATTGGATGGAAAAGGAAGAGAGACTGTGCAGAATGTGTTATGAGCAAAGAGAGACAATAGAGCACATGTGGAGTGAATGCAGTGAGATGAGAGAGAGAGAGAAAGAGCAGGAAGAAAAGAAATACTGAAAGAAAATGAAGTGGAGATAAAGTGGATGAAAGAAGTATGGGAGAAAAGGAAAATGAAGGACAAAGGAAGAACAGGGAGGGTAGAATAGAAAATGATATAAAATGAATTGTCAGAATATTTAAGCCGGTATAGGCAATAATAAATTTATTAGTAAGTAGTAAATTTGAGTGTTCTTCTGTATTGTCTCTTTTTTCTTCTCTTTTCTCTAGCTGTTTGATGCCTCTGCTATATATTGTTCTTATCTTCCATTGTTCTCCCCTAATTTTTACCGTTCTTTTCATCTCCCCTTCTTTCCCTTCTTCTACGGTTTCTTCTTCTTTTTCTTCTAATTTGTTTTTTACTCCTGTAATTATGCCCCCTCTTGCTCTTTCTTTTCTTTTGTTTTTTACTGCATACTGCACCTTCCACCTAAATCTTCCCGACATTTTTTCTTTTATCTTGTTCCAATCCTTTTTGTCTACCCAAGTCTCCACCATTCCTATTATGTCAAATCCTTCTATATATGTCCAAAAGTCCCTTTCCTTATTTTTAATACCTGCCACATTCCAGAAAATCACTTTTATCGCTTTCTCTTCTATCTCGTCTTCTTTATTTTCTAATATTTTTTAATTTTTTTCTTGTTCACTCTTCGTTGTTCTCTGTATTTTTAACTCTTCGACTCTGTTTTGTAATTCTGGTGTGAAGCTCTTTTCCATTTGTGTCTTTTATTTTTTCTAATTGCTCTTTCTCTGTTCTTATTTTTTCTTTCTCTTCTTTAATATTTTTTAATTCTTTGTCCAGATTGTTTTCTTGTTTCTTTCCTTCTCTCCGTTTCTTTAGCAATACATCTTCCTTTTCTTTTTGTTTGTCTTGATTTTTATGTTTTGTTTCTCCTTGTTCCCGGTTCTCTTCACTTCAACCTGTTTCTTTCCCAGTTATGTATGTTTTTTCTTTCTTGTCTTTGTTTTTCTTTTTACTTTTTTTTGTTCCGTTGCCGTCATCGTCTGTCAACTTTTTATATTTCCTCTTCTTTTCCACTTCTTTCGCGTCCCGTCTGCTAATTTCTCTTTCCTCATGTCCTTTTTCGCGCTTGTCGGCTTCTTTTTTGCTTTCTTTTTTCCTCGTTTTTTCTATATAGCCTCCTTTATGGATATTGTTGCTAAATTTGTACATCTGTCTTGGCTCATTGTTGAGCCCAGGTAATTTTTTAATAGTTTAAATTTTGAAATGGTGCTTGCTACGCTAACAGGCATAGTTACTAAAATTAACACTATTTGTCATTGCTCTTGATGTGTCAACAACTTCAATTACTCGTAAGGAAAATTTTTTTCAAAAGGATTTGTCTTTTCTTGATAGATTCTTATTTTTTTATATATTTTTACAAGATTCTACCAAGAACAGATAAGCCAAGATGATATAAATGAGATATAAATTGTCAGCAAAGTGGCGAATACAATTGTCTATTTTGGTAACGGCATCCCGTACATACTGTAAACATTTTTTGATAATATAATTTGAAACAATTTTGCAAAATTTGGAATAATTGCAATTGGTCGATAATTCTTGATGTCATGTTTTGAATCAGATTTGTACACAGCACAAACTTTGGCAATTTTCCAGCAGTTAGAGAACACAGAGGTTTTTGATATTAATTTAAAGATGTAGCATAAGCGCACACTTGTGCTACATGATATACAATTGCACAGGAAAAATGCTGGTAGTTTGAAAGAATTGCTAAATTGTGACGCAAAATCGTCGACAATTTATTGAGGGCAGCTCAGTTTCTTATTAGGTTGTTCACTATTAGACATTATTCCAGGGATTCTTGATGATTTTCTTTTATTGTTGGTAAACGACCACAAATGAGATGGATCCGATTTTACCCTATTTTCTGCTGACTGCACAAAGTACTTAAAAGCAAAATGAACAGCATTTTTAATACTATGTGACAGCTTATTAGCTAACTTTTGTGCGAGAATAGTTTGTGCTTTTTGTACATCTTTCAGTGTTGGTTTTTGCGTTCCATAAGTCTAATAAGTCTAATCATTTCTATAGACAGTTTTCTTTTTTTCGATACATATTGGTCGAACAGATCGAGCATGATTTATGTCAGAACTGTGTCTAAGATCCTGTTGTTGCTATTAAGAACATTATTTACTTGGGTAAGTTTATTGAAAGTTGAGAATGATTAAAAAGCGCTATGAGATAGTATAGAATTTTGAGTATTGGAATGGCATGCATACAATTCAGCTATGTTAAAATCACCAACTATGATGCTATAATTGGATAACGAATAAGAATTTCCAATACAATCAAGAATATCCGAAATTTCACTACGAGCATATCAACTTCAGGTAGAGGAGACTCATTTAACAATAACTCAGACTAATTTAATAAAAATATTAATTGAATCCAGTCTTCTCAAATTAAAAATTTTATTAATATTCTTCAACTAGTTTCGACAACTATACTGTTGTCATCATCAGGTACTTAAACTAAACACTTATAAATTCGATGTTTCCTCGTTGAAGGTGTACGACAGAAAGTCCTTTCTTTTTTTACGAATTTTTCACGAATCGCTGGACAAACTTTAAAACCTAAAACCAGAAAACATTTATTAAAAACTTTAATATATAAGGAATGAGGGCACAGTTACTCCTCCACCACTTTACGCTACATGACCTTGGACTTTAGAAAGTCCTTGACCTTGAACCTTGGAACGGCCACGGAACACCTGTTGTGTACATTTGCTCTCCCACCACTTTGCTTTCTCCTCCACCACATTCCTTTCCCCTCACCACTTTTTTCGAAAATTATGATAGCCACTTAGAAGCATTCACTCATTAAGCGAGAGCAAAACTGGACGTGTTTAATTAAAAAAAATGTAAATTTTGCAATACCAAGAATAATGGATCAATAATTAATCAATAATCATTAATCGATAATCAATCAATAAGTAATCACCTTTAGTTTAATAAAATTCTTTGAATTGGAAATACATTGGCAAGTTGGCTGTTACTACTTTGGAACCTGCCTGCCACATGACCGTGAGCGTTAACACCTGTTGTCTTGATCTTGGAATATTTGTCATGACTGTTTGCGCATGCGCTTTCTAGTAGCCTTAGTTAATCGCGCAGCTCCACTTGGAATTGTCTCTCCGGCGATGAAGATGATTAACCATGAATTTTTTCCTCGAGATATGATGTGTTCTTGAAATTGATTGCGCAAGCGTCACATATAATGGCGACCATAAAACAATAGCGAGAGCTAAGCTAGACTTTTTCACGTAAAAATATAAATTGTGCGATACCAATAATCAAACAATAATCAATCAATAATCAATCAACATGACTACTTTAATAAAATTCTTGGAATTTAATATGACAACTGTAAATTTGGAAATTTGAAAAATAGAAATGTTTGCTTAATATATTAAGCAGGGCTCTCAATAGAAAAATATGATAATGACGTCACGATCAAAGATGACTCATAAAATATAAATGGATGCCCCGCTTATACAGAGTTTTACTATTTAATTTTTTTGCTTATTGGTAAACCGCGTAGTTAAGAAGTAAAAACAAAAGGATTATTAATAAAATGTTTTTTTATTATTAGTATTTACTCATTTGTATAGTGTACCTGTACATGTTTCGTTTGGTAAACAGCTTTATGTCGTACAAATTGACATAAAGCACAAATTGACACAAATTGACATAAAGACCTTCTGAAGCAGCTATTTCTGTTTCTCCGCCACATAATTCACAAGAATGGGCATTGTTTATTTGCAAGTTTTTACTTGTTTTGCAATGAAGAGTTTGATGGACAATACAGTTAAAAATTAATAATGGTTGTGTAAGGGGTATTTTTTTTGACACAATTTGCATAATAATAATGGTGAAGGCGCCGGGATAATTAAATTCATATAATTAAATTACCTAGTTTCATTAAAATACAATAATTGTCAGATTGTTTCACCACATTCTTTTTCTGATTATGGATACAACTTAAATACTACATAAATGCAAGATTAACAGACTACATTATTATCAGCGATCTAATACAACTCACCCTCTTTGTGGCCGCCGTTAAGAAACCGCCTCGAACGAATTGAACGGATTAGATCAACCATACATGAAACACATTCACACATAATATACCTGTCAATAATACTTATCAAGGAACTCACCGGGGGCTTGTCCCTGCCGGACAATCTTCCTCCATTTCAGCCTTGTGGAGGGCATTCTCTGCCACGGTGGCTTCGCTGTTTTTATCATATGGACCGGATTCGTTGGACGTTGGCGGCTTCCTTCTGTTTCTCCATTCTTCAACCTACTTATTATTTTTGGTACCAATGTGAGAAGTCAATAGTGGCCTTCTCAGTGAGTGCTTGCACACAGGTAATTAAATCTAGATGGCCATTGGCTACAGTGTTTCCGGCGAGGAGAAATAAAACAAAATTAAAGGAATAATTGAAAGGTGTTTGAACACTGCATCCTTCCATTGTCACCATAGGGAATGCACCTACAACCGTTTTCAGTGACAAGGCACCAGCCTTGACGGCAGCATCAAACCCGGCTTCAAAGATCTCTCCAATCTTTTTAAGAAATCTGAGAAGCTAGATCTCAACCGAAAAACACGAATTGTTAATCGGCGTCGAGAGCCAAATAATAAATAATAATCGTATTAGTAAAGACCGGCTCAAGAACAGAACAAGTTCTCTGCTGTAGGTTTTCATTCTTAATCATTTCACATAAAGAGCAATCATAAACATTAACAACCGTGTCAATTCTGACACCAATAATCTGCATGCTCTTTAATACAAACAAATATGCCAATAATGACATAGATGTATCTGCATGCATCATAATAATCAATATAATGTAATAAGGGCTTACGTGTGCTCTTTTCCAAGATTAGAGCAAGTCGTCTCAGTACTCACAACTCTAGTTGCAATAGCCGACCCAGCATGATTGTTGAAGGAAGGCAGAATCTGTCACCTGGCTAGTTTACTGGAACAGATGGGTTAACACACCACATTTGCACTTAATTCACACACACACACTGATGCAATAATAACTATGCAATTGCTATAAGAGCTGATAATCTGACGACCGTTTATTTATTTGGTTCTCCCGACCTAATTTGACTATTCATGAGCACCGTATTTTCTTTTCTCTCTCGATGCCTTCTTGGCACTCTGTTTTCTATCCTACTGAAATGCTCTGCGCATACTCAACTTAACCACTCCCCTTTATTGCCTTAGGCAACCTTAAGCCGTTTTGATTCAAATAACTGAATTTTAATAATTTCATAAAAGTGAACCCTTTCATTCGTCCAACCTGACTACAGCTCGTCCTCGAGATTGTCTTATGCACTGTCATTAGTTAATTTATTTATTACAATACTAAAAATTTTTTTTTTTTATTATTGATTGATTTATTGTTATACATGAAATATCTAATTAGATAAATCTATTATTAAGGATTAATTGTTTGGTCAATGGTTTAAAAATACGCAGATTTGAGATTTCTATATTTATTACGAACACAAGGCCCAGGTAAAGACCGCTTTGTACAGCCTTGAAGCCGATTTGCTAAAATTGATTTATGACAATTCGTTGACCCAGTTACACAGATCACAAAGTCAATTGGTACCGCACTTACGGGCAGATCAGCTTCTGGAAACTTATACCTGTTTAATACAATGTAATATAGTCGTAAAACCAATAACATTACAGTTTGTGCCTATCATTGTACAGCATTTATTTATTGATCTGTTCAGGTGATTTTAAATTAGCATATTTTAAAATTTGACCAAGTATAAAAATACATTTAGGTGAGACCCAAGTTGTTTAACAATCAATAGTTATTGGTGCGGCTCTTCCGTTTGTTCGTTGCTATCTTCAGAGTCTGTAAGTACCTCGTGCATTGTTGTAAAAGGGTGCATCCGGTCTACCGCAACTACGTTATTGTATTTGGCACGCGCGCTTTGTAGTGATCCTGGAAGGTCTTCTACCCGGTACCTGTCGTTAGATAGTTTTTTCGTAACTACAAGTGAGTCCATAAACCTATCCCTTAATTTTTGGCTCGTGCCGTCTGAAGGGGGGTGAGACAGAATTAACACCTGGTCCTTTATTCCATATTGACGAGGTTGTTTTCGCTTCTTATCAAAATGAAATTTTTGTTTTTGTTGTTCTGTGCTTATCCGCAGCGCTACCTCTTGACGCAATGTTTTTAAATCACGCTTGAAGCGATTGATTTCTTCGATTCTTTCGATTATCCCATTAGTACTTCGCTGGGTGTCTTCTTTGCTGTTTTATTAATAGTGTTATTGATAGCAAATTGAATTTTGCTCACCGCCTGATCCCACGTTTTTTCATCGTCGCTAGAAGTGGCGAGCGCACTCAAGATAGTTCGATTTATCCTTTCTACCTGTTCATTAGCTCTAGGCGTAGCTACTGCAGTTTGAATGTGTTTGATCTGATGTCTTCGACAGAAATGATTAAATTTTCTTGACGTAAAGGCGGTACCTTTATCCGATATTATTCGCGTTGGCGTACTATAAATTGATATTAATTTTCTTAACGTTTTGACACGAATTTGGTGAACCCGTCGACTATCACAAAAAGTTGAGTGTATCCTGTTTTTGTGCGCTTAAAAGGGCCCAAATGATCTACATGTATTGTGTGAAATGGAACAGGCTCCTTTTGAATTGGGTACAAGAATCCTTCTCGCCTACCTGAAGGAATCTTTTTGAATAAACACGGCACACATTGGCTCATGTAATTAGTTACATATTTTCTCATGTTTGGGAACCAAAACCATTCGTTTATTTTAACTAAAGCTTACAGAAAAATGTCCGCCTTCGTCGTGTCCTTGGCGAAGAATTTGATGTTTTAATCTTGCGGGTACAACCCACTGTATGCCGTTAACGGTTATTTTATATAGTCGTTCATTACGTAAAGCATATTCTTTGTAAATTTGTCGTTCATACGCTGTTGTCGGTGGATTTGGTAACACCTCTATGATGGTCTGCAGTTTTTTATCGGCAAATTGCGTCGAAAGAATCCAGTCGTCTACCGTGATTTGCAAGACTCGCTCAGGTGCTGTGTCGCTGCAGGGATTACGGTTCAATGCGTCGGCATGTTGCATCCGTTTACCTGGTCGATATTCAGTTTTGAAGTTAAATTCTTGTAATTGCAACCACCATCTTCCGATTCGCGGTATCAAATCTCGTTTTGAACCTGCCGTCTTCAGAGCATTACAGTCTGTAATAACTGTAAACCATATTCCTAGCAAATGAACGCAGAATTTTTTAACGCTTTCTACTACCGCCAAGCATTCAAGTTCATAACTATGCCATTTTTTCTCGCTATTTGTTGTTTGACGACTATAAAAAGCAACGGGGTGAAACTCTTCACCTTTTTCTTTTTGTAATAATACACCTGCTATACCTAATTGCGACGCGTCAGTATGTACTTGCGTGATTTGGTCAGGATCATACAACTCTAAGACTGGTCGCGAGGTTAATGATTGTTTTAATTTATTAAAATTTGTATTCATAGCGTCGGTCCATGCCCACGGTTGGTCTTTTTTGTCAACGTAGCTAGTGGTTGGGCTATCAGTGCATAGTTTTTTACAAATTTCCTAAAATAGCCTGTTAGTCCCAGAAATGGACGTACGTTCTTAACATTCATGGGAGTTGGAAATTCCTGTACGGCTTTAATTTTTAATCGCCCGGGTCGAACGCTACCATTTTCAATCTCAAACCCTAGATATTCAATCTGCGTTGTAAAGAATTTACATTTCTTCAATTTGAGCGTCAGTCCTTCTTTTCTCAAAAGCTGAAGTACTGTTGCCAGGTGCGTCAATCCTTCTTCTACCGTAACCGACGGAATTAATATATTGTCTAAGTACACCATAGCCTGGTGTTTATAGCTCCCGAGGACTTTATTCATTAATCGCATAAAGCAACGAGGCCCATTAGCGACGCCAAATGTCATGCGTTTTCACTAATATTGTGCATCTGCAGTTACAAATGCCGTATATGGCTTAGAACTTTTGGCAACAGGTATCTTGTAATATCCCGAGAATAAATCTAACGATGTAAAGTATTTGTAACGACTTAGGTTATTTAATTGATCGTCAATACGTGGCAATGGATAACGGTCTTTTATCGTAAGATTATTGAGTTTACGATGGTCAATACACATTCGGTCATCACTGTCTTTTTTTTTACTAACAACAGAGGCGAGGTGTAAGGAGATTGGCATTTTTCAACAATATCGTTTGCAACAAGTGTATGATATCCCGCAGTTTTTGTTTTTCTACACCCGCCATTCTATAAGGTCTATATATGAAAGGTTTGTAAGGTTGATGTCAAATTTTGCCGACGTTGCACAACCGACTTTGTTGAGACTTTGTGCAAAGCAATCGCGAAATTGATTTAAAATATTTTTAAGTTTTTCGGACTCGTTTTTAGTTATAGAACCCGTAATAATGTCTTCTGTCTCATAAGGTAAAAGGTCTGATACCGATACCTTCTTCACAGTCTTGTAATTCGTGGCCGCTTTTGTTTCCGGGAAACATGGAACAGCTGTTACCAATGCCGATTTTTTAGTAATTATTACGTTATTATCTAATACATTTATTATTGGAACATGTGCTAAATTTGAATTTAGTAAACGGATTACACATCTGGGATTTTTGTCCTATTTTTGCTCTAAAACTAGCTTCGATTAACACGTCATCATTATATGAATTTGCTGGGCGTACCGCTATATTAGCCTAATGTTTAGGTGGCACAATTTTAGTGTTTGTTGGGTAAAGTTTAATTTTTTGCACAACATTGACCTGGGTGCGACTAAGTTTTTGGAAAAAATTTAATGACTTACAGTCTTTGACGGTGATTATGGAAGCGCTTTCCGTGAAAGGGTGGCCTACCAGTACATCCACGTCTTGAAATGAATTAGGCACTACATGCACAAACACGTCCCGTCCCGTCCCGCGCAATGTTATTAAGCCGCATTCGCACTGTCACGTCACCTAACGTATGCACGATTTTACTGCCGTACCCTTTCAACGAAATTACAGAGTTTGGTTTAACTTTTAATCGCAGCTTGTTTTTGACTCGCTCACGCATTAACACGCACGCACTTCCAAAATTGACGTATGCTGCAGACTTACGTCCGAGTATTACGGCAGTCTTTTGTAAAAGACAAATTTTTGTTTGGAGTTTTTTGTTGCTAGTCAGAAAACTGTAATGGTCCTTTCACATATATTTGAATTTTTGCGTCTTTCAATTGACAAGTGACATTTAGTTTGTCAAGTGACGTCTAGTTTGACAGTTGAAATTTTTAAAAGTGACAGATGACATTTATATTGACGGATCCCTACGTTGTGTTTTTTTTTGTCGTTGTGATTTTGAAATAACCTTGATTCTAAATGGAATGTGAGCTTGCTTGCAGTACTTTAGGAATCAATTAACAAGTAATTGCAGTACAAATATGTTCTACAAGTTTCAATAAAATACAAACAGATCTTGCCAGAAGATGACAAGAAAAATAATGCCAATGACAAATTTACACACATAAATTCACAATATTTGAGAGATCAAAGTCACTCAAGGCAGCTTTACTTCAATTAGTCTATTATAAATAAATGAAATACATCAGCATACACATAAATCAATACGAACAAGATAATAAACACAGGAAATTAAGTGAGACAAACACATAAAACAACATCACGACACAAACATCGAAATAAAACAATTATACACAAATAAGTAACTGAATGGCATTGTGGTTGTCAGATTTTACTGCAACGAAAGGACGGGCAATTCTTTGCAAATAACAACTTACTAGCTGCAGCATTTTTGCGAAAGTGAGAGGCGGAAAAATCCTCTGATTGTACATTTGAGTGCGCTCTGGCTAAACACAGTAAGTCTGTGAACTCTACTTTACATGACCAGCTAAATACATGTCAAAAATCCTGTGTCCTTCTCGCAAGAGTCTTTTACCCTCTTACGAAGTCGAGAAAACACAGGGTGCATCACGTGATGCGAAGCTAGGTTTATAATAATGAGATGAAGGAGGCGGTCCCTAAAGAGTTTAAGTTATGTCCACCGTCTACTCAGAAAGGCACGATGGATTTCATGAAACCCTACTCTGTAATTAACCATTCGATTAATTAAAGCCCAAACAACGGTCCACTCCCCAGTGAACGGCCGCTTGATCACCGAGATAGTGTCAAACTGATCTCGCTCCCTAGCTAGTCTAAATCCCTGGAACGGACACGAGAATTCTTCAGCTAACCCTGGGTAAGACTAACTGAAGAAGTACATCCAAACCGAAGAACGGTCTGCAGCCGGATTCTGAATGGTTCCGACTCGCTCGATAGTATCGAGTACGCCATTTTTCCGAGATTTAGCGATTCTCATTGCCTTCGTCTCGTCAGAGTTTCGTCTTGCAGGTCACGTGCTTTCGACTGGAAACGTCAGTTCCAGACGGGACCGAAGTAGGTATCGAGTTAGCCGTAGAATGTCTCTATCGCTCTTGATTTGGTAGTTTATCTCTTTCTACCGTTTTGAAAATATCGCGGGAGCTTTGGCGCTAACGAAGATCATAAAACATCTGCGAAGCAAAAGTGGAATATTTTTTCCGTCGAAGACCGTTTTCAGAGGATTTTGCGGGTAAAAAGTAATAAAACATGTGCAAATTAAATTTCTTTATTCTTGGCGGTCAGTTTTCTGAAAACTTGGCAAGAAGAAGCTGATCACAATGATCAGCTGATGTTGGCACCGACTGCTGCCGAGTACCGCCGACTGGCGCCGACCAATGGCGCTACGATCGGCTACGACGATAGCCAACTCGAAAGTGCTTTAGAATACCAAAAAACGATGCGAGTTCCTCTTTCGAGTCGCACCTTCGAGCAACCTTCGACTCGCTCGCTATCGGCAAGAATTTCAGAATCCCCCTGCTGAACCCCTATTCGCGCCTACGATATCCCTGCCCGGGTTCCCGAAACTAATGAGCTGTGCCCATTTGTGCCTAAGCACCGCTCAACATAATTTACTTGAGCGAGATTAAGCGACAATCTATTTAAATTAGCTACAATCAAGTTTGCATTTCCTCCCTATCAACAGCTAGAATTCTCAGGCCGGTTAGTATATGTTATAGCCTGCAGCTCAAAAGTATTCCTCTTGATTGACCGGGTTTTGCTAAGTAAGCGCTATTTACTTAAATAATTGAACAAACAATGCAACTAACCACAACACAGTTCGGCTTATTTTGCGAATGCAACCGACATTGAATATATTATGACACAACGCGATTTACACAGAATACCTAAATAACCATTTCTCTAAACTGATAACATGTACAATTAGCGTACTGACAATTAATAATGGCCAAGACTTCAAAACATAATTTCTCGATAGGCACATCTATCCTCTTTCACGTTTCAACATTCAAGAAGCACGTCCTGCTACTTTCTTCTTCTCCTACCTGTTTTCCAAAATTACCAATGTAACCAAGGCAGTCAACAAAAAACCTAGCTTTTACGGAACTAACATTTTATAATTTAAATACTTGAGCAGCATAAATGAAACTTCTAACAATAATCGACTCATTGACAACAACTTTGGTTTTGTAAACCACAGATTTAAATAAAAAAAATCTATGTTATTTATAGGGAAATGCTGAAATTAGGTAGCGCCATCTACAATTCAATGTTTTGTTTAGCGCGCGAAATTTATTTCAATTTAAATTTGAAATGGGTTTTTTCAAGACTTTTTTTGATTTTACTTTCTCAGGTTTTTCTTGCAGTCGCGGGCAATTAGGTTTTATATGGTCTGTTTGGCCGCACTCATAACATTTAAAGGGCTGTCTGGGTACGTCTCTTTGCTTGTTTGTTTGATCCCAAGTTTTTTTGTAAGGACGACTACCTGCTTTGTTGTGATTTGACGAGTGGCGTGGGGGTCGGACATTAACGGCTTCCGTTTTGCACTCTTAGAGAAAAGGTAATAATGTACCATTATTTTAGAAGCTGAATTGCCTTCATACCATATTTTAGCAAGTCCTTTCAATTTGGGTGCTGCAAAATAAATTTTGAGTTCATCCGTCCAGCGATGCATGTTGTCTGTGTCGTCCACAGCCCGTACCCACTGTTGGGCACTGACATGTGCTCTTTCCGGATCAAATATTGGAACATGCTCACTACCTCCGCTAGTATTTACGACACTATCTGGTGCACGCACTTGGTGTATAATTACATTGATAAAATCCTTCAAGACCTCGGAAAGGTCGTATGTTGCAGTACCTGCGCTTGACACTGCGGCTGTCGAATTTCCCTCACTGTTTAAGTCGCGCGGCATTTTGTCTTCTGATGAGGTGGATAGTTGCCGGCAATGAGACCGTCGAGCACTAGAAGACATGTTAGGTATCCTAATGTAATCTTCTGATTTCTCTCAGTAATCGCAACAATTATTAACCACAACGTAAAGCTGAACTTTAAAGGACAAATTCTCTAACGAGACTAACTGCTGTATTTTCAGTTTGTTAAAAGGAAGGCATTCCTTTCTGTTTGTTTTTTCCATTCCTCCTCTGTTTTCTTTCTCTTTTTGTGTGGTTTACAAGAATCGCGTAATTTACAGGCTGCAATAAAAATGATTGCCACATGTCAGTAGCTAGGACAGGTCATAAGTTGAGAAATGGTTGTCACTCTTGAATATCTGTCCTACTGTGTATGTCTTCCTTTAATGTTTGCAGCCGATCCTCTTTTTTTTTTTGTTATTGACCTGCCTGTTATTGACCTGTTAATTTGGTGTAATTCGTTAAAATGACAAACGTGCCTAAAAGGCGCTATTATAAGTGACCGACTGCAAGTGATTTAAGGTTTTCTTTAAGCTTATTAAATTTATGAGCATTCTTTTACAAAGGAGTTGTTACATTTCGGTTTTTTGTTTCCTATTATAATACATGTCCGGCTATGCAGTTTAAGGCCATAATTTAAAGAGCTTTTAACTAGTTGCAGCTGTTATAACAAGTACATCGCCCCAAAAGTGGCTTTTGTTTCCAAAAATGTGTTCCTAAATTTTTAACAAAGAATGGTTAGATCCTTTTCTTTTCCTTTGTAAAAAGTCCCAGATGTCACCCTCTTGAGTAAAGTATTTTAAGTAATGTTTTTTTTTTGTTTGAAAACAAAATGGTTCAACGTTTTTGTTGATGCTTTTCCAAATTCTAAAACTATTTTTTATATCTTACTTAATGTCGACTATTTACTGGATTAAACAATCCTGGAAGAGATCTATTGTGCCAGAGACATTTATTATTTCTTTTGTTAGCTAATTTTGAATCGTACTTGATACCTACTTCTAAATTTTGCAAAACTAAATTAATTAAATTTGAATTTAATTAAACTGTTTTATAGACTTAAACATTTTCGTATGTATAATTGACTATTCAAGCCTTTTATTTTTAAATTTCTAATATTCATAATATTTAAAATCTTTTATAACTTTAAATACAAACTAAACCAGCGACAATTAATAATAATTAGTTATAGCAACTATTAATAACCTTAAATAATTAATAATTTTGATAGGAATTTTTATGTTCAACTATGTCCATTTCTGTAATCCACAGAAAGACAACCCTATTGATATAAAACAATAATTTATGATAATTTGTAAAGGTGTTCTATCTTATTTTTCACAATAAGATTGTAATAGTTAATACTAAATTAAAAACAATATCTTTCCATAAATATTATAATGTTTAATGACAATTATTTAAATTATTTTCATCCATGATATAAATAATAAGTTTAAAGTTATCAGGAACGTGAACCAAGGGTAAAAACAAATGTTACGTTTTCAAATGTTGCAACGTTTCGTTGTTATTTACAACTTCTTAAGGCAAGCTGTGTACATAAAAAAACAACAATATAAAAACATGTAAAGCATATGAAAGAATACAATTTGAAAAGATAAATTTTTACATTTGAGGTTAACATTTATGTAATAACAATAATCTTCTGAAACACTTCATCATTAATTAAAATTATAAATGAAGGATAAAACTACTTAATATAATTCAGTATTACTAACAAATTTAAGAGCAAGTATAACATTTATCAGCCAAGTAACTAATTGATAAACAAAAATCATGTTAATCGAGTCAGCTGTCAAGTGAAACTGATAAAACCACTGTGGGGACAGTGATTAATATTATAGGGTCATTCCACCAAATAAGAACATTTTTACGGGGTGACCCTCGCGGATTATGTTTAAAATTTATGGAGGTGTTCTCTATCATAAGACAAAAATTCCCTGAGAGTTTCAGCTCTTAATACGCAGCGGTCTTGAAGTTATGATTTTTTAAAATTTTTGAAAAAATTTTTTTTCAACTTTTTCGTCAATTTTTCTGATATGAAAAACATTTTTAAACAAAATCGACAAACAATGTATTTTGTAGGAAAAATTCTCAGCTTTCGGATGAAAATATTTATTTTTTCATAAACTTATCAGAAGACCCTTAAAAATCGAATTTAATTGGAAACATTGATTTTTTTCGGTGTGCCGCCCAAAATTCTTCAAATTTAAATTTTTTTTCTGAAAGCTGAGAGTTTTTTACACAAAATATAGCGTTTTGCCGATGTGCATATTTTTTGTTTCGTCACAATTAAATTAAACGCAAATTCATTATAATTAAAATACTTTTATTTTTGAACTTTTTTGAGATGTGGACACAGTTTTAATGAAAGCATAACCAATTTCATCTTTTAAAGGCACAAAAGTGTGTAATGACTGTGTACCTTTCACCGTTTTCGATTGCGAATATCGTACGTCTAACACATTTTTTTTTATTAAATAATCGTCATTAGCTATAAAAGTAAAGTCAACGCTTGTAAAATTTTTCTTTCCCCAGGAAAACAAATCTTGTGGTGTCAGTATATGCTGTTTATTGTTCATTTGTAATGAAGCTCTAGCAGCATATCGCTTTAATGAACCTGCAAGACCATCGCATGGTCCTTTGCCATGGGCAGTTGCAAAAAAATGCCACTCAGCGTTGATTTCGAAGTCAGCATAATGATAACATAAGTTTGTAAATGCTTTCTTGTTTTTGAATTGTTGTGGAGCACCATCGGAGAAATAAAAAATCGTATTGATGACACCAAACTTCTTTTTAAGAAAGGCAATCAATTGCTCTTGAAATAAATAAATTAAAACTGTGTCGTGCTTAAGACAATCTGAAATACCAACAAAGCTCAAATGCTTAATAGTATCATTTTCGTTATGATAAATCACCATTGGAAATATAGTAGCTTGATCATTATTCCAATGGAAGCCTTGAGCTGCTTCCTGCACAACGAATGCATAATTTTCTGCAAAGTCAAATACTACGGCGAATTCCCCGCTCTTTAAATTTAGTTTTGTATCAGAAAAAAATCGACTTTGTGTTTTCGCAATAAAATCATGTTTCAAAAGCTTATTAAGTTGCGTTACTAAAGTCTCGATGAAGTCTTCAGAATCTGAAGTAACATTCACAATAGTACAACGGTCTGTTGATGTCCACATTTTATATTGGATTTCATTAACATCAGATTCATTAAACGACACACGAAAATAATCAACGATTTCTTCATTATTTGGACAACTATTGCACATTCTGGAAAAGCACGATTCTTTTGGATTGTTACAAACTAATTTATTTAATAAATTTTTGTAAATTGGCTGAGATTCTACAACCCAATCGGTATTTTTCGCAAATTTTGGAAAATTACATCCTAAATGAAATAAATGTAATAAGATTAATAACTAGTTTTAGTGCAATTATAAAGAATGTCAAATACACCTGTTAGAAGTACCTTCTAACATCAATTTTACATTTTGATGAATAGTACAAACACATACGACATGTGTACCACTACTTCCAGCAAGAATACAATGAGTAGGCCTCAAGCTAGCGAATTTAGAAAATCCGATTGCCACTGAATTATATTGCGCTTTGAAGTTTTGGTACAATAATTCTTTTAAATTACAAAGAATCAACTTTTTTTGTACCATAGTTCGATTTCCATCACAATCCTTCACAGATTTAAAATCTTTCATGCCCGCTGATTGTTTTGAGTTTTCTTCGCTTTCATAAAAATCAATGACAAGTTTTTTTACATCTAACTTAAGCGGCTGATTGCCTGGAGCTTTTGTGGGATTCGAAGTATTAGTAGTCATTTCACCAGAGTCTAAATCAACATTTTCAGATTCACTGATATCATTTTTAAGATTCAGTACCATTTTTCGAGAACAGTTAAATTCAGATGCTATATGACTGACTTCCCAACTGTCGGGTAAAATTGAAAGCAGCTTCTTTTTTATTGATCTGTAAAGCAAACGATCGATCGTATTAATATGAAAAAATGAAGATATTTTAAAATGATCGATTGTTAAAAAAATTTACTTGTCACTTTCAGCGTTATATAATTTCTTCACTTTAGCTATCATGGAACAATGATCTTGATTAATATTTCTGTAAGTAGATTCAGGTACAATTCCAAATTGTGATTGGAACTTATTCTCTAGGGCAGCATAGCTCTCTTCAAGTTTTTTTACTCTATAATTTTTTTCAGAATATAACCTTAAATTAAACGCATAGAAAAATAATTAAGTAAGTTTTCACTCAGTAAATGAAAAACTTAATCAATAGAAAATTTTTACCTGTCTTTTTCAATAAGAGGAATTTTCAAAAATCGTTCTAAAGAATGATCATTGTAATCACATAGATTGTCGCTAAAATTACTGACAGTTCGAGATAAACTGCTTCCTTGAGTACTAATTTCAGCTGATATACTCAGACTTTCAACACTAATTTGACTTGAAATAATTTCCTTTTCCTCTGATGCCGGCGGAATATATTCTTTGACACGGAATCGACAACGCACACATAACATTGAAGTGTCATCTAAATCAGGAAATTTCCAACGATCTTCGTCGGGAAATTTTCTTAAATCTTAAGCTCCTTTTTTATCTAAAAGTTTCGTTTAATTAGATGTCAAAAGTCAATATTAAACACAAGGCCATTAATTTAATTGGTTCTACGTAGAGGTTATACATAAGAGGTCAAGTGCACTGTATTAGTTACTTACGTGACTCATTGAATGGATTACAACAATTTACTGACCGTATACGTTTACTCATGGCGATGAAATATCAAAGTAACGCAATAATTATTACTTAAAAACCTGAGCAATTATATTTTTGTTAAGAACAAACGATCCGAAAAGAAATCGCTCAACAAAGAATCACAAAATGAAAGTAAATAGAGGGAGTTGTGAGCGCCATCTGCATGATAAGTGACGAAGTATAGACTCATCTTTTAAGCAGGTGGTTCAAAATTTCTGAGTACATACTATAATTTTAATATTAAAGAGAAAATTATATTACTATTCTGAATTACTATTCTGACGAAACAAAAAATATGCAAAATGGCAAAACGCTATATTTTGTGTACAAAATAAAATTCAAATTTGAAGAATTTTGGGCGGCACATCGAAAAAATTCAATTTTTCCACTTTAATTCGATTTTTAAAGGTCTTCTGATGAGTTTATGAAAAAATAAATATTTTCATTCGAAAGCTGAGAATTTTTCCTACAAAATACATTGTTTGTCGATTTTGTTTAAAAATGTTTTTCATATCAGAAAAATTGACAAAAAAGTTGAAAAAAAATTTTTTCAAAAATTTCAAAAAATCATAACTTCAAGACCGCTGCGTATTAAGAGCTGAAACTCTCAGGGTATTTTTGTCTTATGATAGAGAACACCTCCATAAATTTTAAACATAATCCGCGAGGGTCACCCCGTAAAAATGTTCTTATTTGGTGGAATGACCCTATAACATTCTGTTATACCGACTGCAAATAAAGATGTTTTCAAGTGATTCTAGTTTCTTAGTCAACAATAAAAATAAAATTTAAATTAAAAAACTGTTTATACTGACAACTACTTAAATAATTAATAACTTAATTCTCACTATCTAAATAAACATTTAACCGACTCAATAATGTCACAGTAAGAAGAACTCAAACTCTGAGTGTCAGACCTGTAATTTACGCAATCGAACACTTTAATAAAAAACATTTCACTGACATTACGTTTAAAATGATGGGTTTGTAAATAAAATTTACAAACATTTATTCTATTACTTGAACAGTAAGTAAATAAACAAAGTGGTTGCATATAAGAAACTAATCCACATCAAAATAAACTGATTAGATTCATTAATCTTTTGAGTGAATACAGCATTATGAAATATAGATTGATTTAATAAGGCAAACGCACAATCCGGTGAAAATTTTAAATGTTCCTGCTGTACTATATCGGTGGATTTCCAGTGTCCTAGGTGAAGCTTGCAGCAAAAGCAGATAACTGTATCGAAGAAATTTGTGTAAAAAAATCTCGATTTTGATAGGGATTCTAGTAGAATCATTGAGGCACATTATATAGATTAAATCTTTCACTCTATGTTTCCAGACAGTTTGCTTTCAAAAATGATTGGTAATTTTACTACTAATTCCACAAAAACATACGAAACTTTAAATAATAATAATAATAATAAATAAATTCTTTATTGTTCAACAGTTTAACCAATTATAGGACAAGATTTTGTGATAATACAATAATAATAATAATACTACAAAAATAATACTACACTAGTAGTGAAAATAAGCTACAAAAACATAAGTTTAAGTGGTGTAAGATTTTGTAATATAATTTATAAGTAATTAAGAGAAAAAAAAAATAGTAGAAAGGAAATAAGATAGTAGAAAAAAGAAAAATAGGAGATGGAATTCAAACAAGAAATACCAGTACCAGTAATTTTAGTTTATTTTAGTTTATTTTAGATTATTTTTGTTTACTTTAGTTTAAATTAGTTTACTTTAGTTCATTTTAGTTTATTTTAGTTTATTTTAGTCTATTTTAGTTTATTTTAGTTTATTTTAGTTTGATTTAGTTTATTTTAGTTTATCATAGTTTATTTCAGTTTACTTTAGTTTATTTCAGTTTATTTAAGTTTATTTTAGTTTATCATAGTTTATTTCAGATTATTTTAATTTATTTTAGTTTATTTTAGATTATTTTTGTTTACTTTAGTTTAAATTAGTTTACTTTAGTTTATTTTAGTTTATTTTAGTTTATTTTAGTTTATTTTAGTTTATTTTAGTTTATTTTAGTTTATTTTAGTTTATTTTAGTTTATTTTAGTTTATTTTAGTTTATTTTAGTTTATTTTAGTTTATTTTAGTTTATTTTAGTTTATTTTAGTTTATTTTAGTTTATTTTAGTTTATTTTAGTTTATTTTAGTTTATTTTAGTTTATTTTAGTTTATTTTAGTTTATTTTAGTTTATTTTAGTTTATTTTAGTTTATTTTAGTTTATTTTAGTTTATCATAGTTTATTTCAGTTTATTTTAGTTTATTTTAGTTTATTCCAGATTATTTTTGTTTATTTTAGTTTATTTTAGTTTATTTTAGTTTATTTTAGTTTATTTTAGTTTATTTTAGTTTATTTTAGTTTATTTTAGTTTATTTTAGTTTATTTTAGTTTATTTTAGTTTATTTTAGTTTATTTTAGTTTATTTTAGTTTATTTTAGTTTATTTTAGTTTATTTTAGTTTATTTTAGTTTATTTTAGTTTATTTTAGTTTATTTTAGTTTATTTTAGTTTATTTTAGTTTATTTTAGTTTATTTTAGTTTATTTTAGTTTATTTTAGTTTATTTTAGTTTATTTTAGTTTATTTTAGTTTATTTTAGTTTATTTTAGTTTATTTTAGTTTATTTTAGTTTATTTTAGTTTATTTTAGTTTATTTTAGTTTATTTTAGTTTATTTTAGTTTATTTTAGTTTATTTTAGTTTATTTTAGTTTATTTTAGTTTATTTTAGTTTATTTTAGTTTCTTTTAGTTTATTTTAGTTTATATTAGTTTATTTTATTTCAGTTTATTTTAGTTTATTTTAGTTTATTTTAGTTTATTTTAGTTTATTTTAGTTTATTTTAGTTTATTTAAGTTTATTTTAATTTATTTTAGTTTATTTAAGTTTATTTAAGTTTATTTTAGATTATTTGAGTTTATTTTAGTATATTTTAGTTTATTTTAATTTATTTTAGTTTATTTTATTTTATTTTAGTTTATTTTAGTTTATTTTTGTTTATTTTAGTTTGTTTTAGATTATTTTTGTTTACTTTAGTTTATTTTAATTTTTTCAGTTTATTTTAGTTTATTTTAGTTTATTTTAGTTTATTTTAGTTTATTTTAGTTTATTTTAGTTTATTTTAGTTTGTTTTAGATTATTTTTGTTTACTTTAGTTTATTTTAATTTTTTCAGTTTATTTTAGTTTATTTTAGTTTATTTTAGTTTATTTTAGTTTATTTTAGTTTATTTTAGTTTATTTTAGTTTATTTTAGTTTATTTTATTTTATTTCAGTTTATTTCATTTTCATTTAGTTTATTTTAGTTTATTTTGGTTTATTTTAGTTTATTTTAGTTTATTTTAGTTTATTTTAGTTTATTTTAGTTTATTTTAGTTTATTTTAGTTTATTTTAGTTTATTTTAGTTTATTTTAGTTTATTTTAGTTTAATTTAGTTTATTTTAGTTTATTTTAGTTTATTTTAGTTTATTTTAGTTTATTTTAGTTTATTTTAGTTTATTTTAGTTTATTTTAGTTTATCATAGTTTATTTCAGTTTATTTTAGTTTATTTTAGTTTATTTTAGTTTATTCCAGATTATTTTTGTTTATTTTAGTTTATTTTAGTTTATTTTAGTTTATTTTAGTTTATTTTAGTTTATTTTAGTTTATTTTAGTTTATTTTAGTTTATTTTAGTTTATTTTAGTTTATTTTAGTTTATTTTAGTTTATTTTAGTTTATTTTAGTTTATTTTAGTTTATTTTAGTTTATTTTAGTTTATTTTAGTTTATTTTAGTTTATTTTAGTTTATTTTAGTTTATTTTAGTTTATTTTAGTTTATTTTAGTTTATTTTAGTTTATTTTAGTTTCTTTTAGTTTATATTAGTTTATTTTATTTCAGTTTATTTTAGTTTATTTTAGTTTATTTTAGTTTATTTTAGTTTATTTTAGTTTATTTTAGTTTATTTAAGTTTATTTTAATTTATTTTAGTTTATTTAAGTTTATTTAAGTTTATTTTAGATTATTTGAGTTTATTTTAGTTTATTTTAGTTTATTTTAATTTATTTTAGTTTATTTTATTTTATTTTAGTTTATTTTAGTTTATTTTTGTTTATTTTAGTTTGTTTTAGATTATTTTTGTTTACTTTAGTTTATTTTAATTTTTTCAGTTTATTTTAGTTTATTTTAGTTTATTTTAGTTTATTTTAGTTTATTTTAGTTTATTTTAGTTTATTTTAGTTTATTTAAGTTTATTTTAATTTATTTTAGTTTATTTAAGTTTATTTAAGTTTATTTTAGATTATTTGAGTTTATTTTAGTTTATTTTAGTTTATTTTAATTTATTTTAGTTTATTTTATTTTATTTTAGTTTATTTTAGTTTATTTTTGTTTATTTTAGTTTGTTTTAGATTATTTTTGTTTACTTTAGTTTATTTTAATTTTTTCAGTTTATTTTAGTTTATTTTAGTTTATTTTAGTTTATTTTAGTTTATTTTAGTTTATTTTAGTTTATTTTAGTTTATTTTAGTTTATTTTATTTTATTTCAGTTTATTTCATTTTCATTTAGTTTATTTTAGTTTATTTTGGTTTATTTTAGTTTATTTTAGTTTATTTTAGTTTATTTTAGTTTATTTTAGTTTATTTTAGTTTATTTTAGTTTATTTTAGCTTATTTTATTTTATTTCAGTTTATTTCATTTTCATTTAGTTTATTTTAGTTTATTTTAGTTTATTTTAGTTTATTTTAGTTTATTTTAGATTATTTTAGTTTATTTTAGTTTATTTTATTTTATTTCAGTTTATTTCATTTTATTTTAGTTTATTTTAGTTTATTTTAGTTTATTTTAGTTTATTTTAGTTTATTTTAGTTTATTTTAGTTTATTTTAGTTTATTTTAGTTTATTTTAGTTTATTTTAGTTTATTTTAGTTTACTTTAGTTTATTTTAGTTTATTTTAGTTTATTTTAGTTTATTTTAGTTTATTTTAGTTTATTTTAGTTTATTTTAGTTTTTTTTAGTTTATTTTAGTTTATTTTAGTTTATTTTAGTTTATTTTAGTTTATTTTAGTTTATTTTCGTTTATTTTAGTTTATTTTAGTTTATTTTAGTTTATTTTTGTTTATTTTTGTTTATTTTTGTTTATTTTAGTTTATTTTAGTTTATCATAGTTTATTTCAGTTTATTTTAGTTTATTTTAGTTTATTTTAGTTTATTTTAGATTATTTTTGTTTATTTTAGTTTATTTTAATTTTTTCAGTTTATTTTAGACTATTTTAGTTTGTTTTATTTTATTTTAGATTATTTTAGTTTATTTTAGTTTATTTTAGTTTATTTTAGTTTATTTTAATTTATTTTAGTTTATTTTAGTTTATTTTAGTTTATTTTAGTTTATTTTAGTTTATTTTAGTTTATTTTAGTTTATTTTAGTTTATTTTAGTTTATTTTAGTTTATTTTAGTTTATTTTAGTTTATTTTAGTTTATTTTAGTTTATTTTAGTTTATTTTAGTTTATTTTAGTTTATTTTAGTTTATTTTAGTTCATTCTAGTTTATTTTAGTTTATTTTAGTTTATTTAAGTTTATTTTAGTTTATTTTAGTTTATATTAGTTTATTTTAGTTTATTTTAGTTTATTTTAGTTTATTTTAGTTTATTTTAGTTTATTTCAGTTTATTTTAGTTCATTTTAGTTTATTTCAGTTTATTTTAGTTTATTTTAGTTTATTTTGGTTTATTTTAGTTTATTTTAGTTTATTTCAGTTTATTTTAAACTATTTTTGTTTATTTTAGTTTATTTTAATTTTTTTAGTTTATTTTAGACTATTTTAGTTTATTTTAGTTTATTTTAGTTCATTTTAGTTTAATTTAGTTTATTTTAGTTTATTCTAGTTTATTTTAGTTTATTTTAATTTATTTTATTTATTTTAGTTATTTTAGTTTATTTTAGTTTACTTTCGTCTATTTTAGTTTATTTTAATTTATTTTGGTTTATTTAATTTCTTTTTAGTTTATTTTAGTTTATTCTAACTTATTTTAGTTTATTTTAGTTTTTCTTAGTTTATTTTATTTTATTCTGGCTTAATCCAGTTTAATTTAGTTTATTTCAGTTTATTTCAGTTTATTTCAGTTTATTTTAGTTTATTTCAGTTCATTTCAGTTTAGCTCGGTTTATTCTTGATCATTTTGGTATGTTTTTGTTTATTTTAGTTTATTCTATCAAATTTGAGTTTATTTAGAATAATTTTTTTTTGTTTAGAATTATTCTGGTATAATTTAGTTTTTTTTAGATTTTTTAAAGTTATTTCAGTTCATTCTAGTTTATTTCAGTTTATTTTAGTCTATTCTTGATTATTTTGGTTTATTTAAGTTTATTTTAGTTTATTTTAGTTTATTTCAGTTTATTTTAGTTTATTCTTGATTATTTTGGTTTATTTTAGTTTATTTTAGTTTATATTAGTTCATTTTAGTTTATTTTAGTTTATTTTAGTTTATTTTAATTTATTTTGGTTTATTTTAGATTATTTTTGTTTATTCTAGTTTATTTTAGTATAATTTAGTTTATTTTAGTATATATTAGTTTATTTCTGTTTATTTTAGTGTATTTTAATTGATTTTAATTTAACTTACATTATTTTAGTTTATTCTAGTTTATTTCAGTTTATTTTAGTTTATTTTAGTTTATTTTAGTTTATTTTAGTTTATTTTAGTTTATTTTAGTTTATTTTAGTTTATTTTAGTTTATTTTAGTTTATTTTAGTTTATTTTAGTTTATTTTAGTTTATTTTAGTTTATTTTAGTTTATTTTAGTTTATTTTAGTTTATTTCAGTTTATTTCAGTTTATTTTAGTTTATTCTTGATTATTTTGGTTTATTTTAGTTTATTTTAGTTTATATTAGTTCATTTTAGTTTATTTTAGTTTATTTTAGTTTATTTTAATTTATTTTGGTTTATTTTAGATTATTTTTGTTTATTCTAGTTTATTTTAGTATAATTTAGTTTATTTTAGTATATATTAGTTTATTTCTGTTTATTTTAGTGTATTTTAATTGATTTTAATTTAACTTACATTATTTTAGTTTATTCTAGTTTATTTCAGTTTATTTTAGTTTATTTTAGTTTATTTTAGTTTATTTTAGTTTATTTTAGTTTATTTTAGTTTATTTTAGTTTATTTTAGTTTATTTTAGTTTATTTTAGTTTATTTTAGTTTATTTTAGTTTATTTTAGTTTATTTTAGTTTATTTTAGTTTATTTTAGTTTATTTTAGTTTATTTTAGTTTATTTTAGTTTATTTTCGTTTATTTTAGTTTATTTTAGTTTATTTTAGTTTATTTCAGTTTATTTTAGTTTATTTTAGTTTATTTTAGTTTATTTTAGTTTATTTTAGTTTATCATAGTTTATTTCAGTTTATTTTAGTTTATTTTAGTTTATTTTAGTTTATTCCAGATTATTTTTGTTTATTTTAGTTTATTTTAATTTTTTCAGTTTATTTTAGACTATTTTAGTTTATTTTAGTTTATTTAAGTTTATTTTAGTTTATTTTAGTTTATTTTAGTTTATTTTAGTTTATTTTGGTTTATTTTAGTTTATTTTAGTTTATTTCAGTTTATTTTAAACTATTTTTGTTTATTTTAGTTTATTTTAATTTTTTTAGTTTATTTTAGACTAATTTAGTTTATTTTAGTTTATTTTAGTTCATTTATTTTAATTTAGTTTATTTTAGTTTATTCTAGTTTATTTTAGTTTATTTTAATTTATTTTATTTATTTTAGTTATTTTAGTTTATTTTAGTTTACTTTCGTCTATTTTAGTTTATTTTAATTTATTTTGGTTTATTTAATTTCTTTTTAGTTTATTTTAGTTTATTCTAACTTATTTTAGTTTATTTTAGTTTTTCTTAGTTTATTTTATTTTATTCTGGCTTAATCCAGTTTAATTTAGTTTATTTCAGTTTATTTCAGTTTATTTCAGTTTATTTCAGTTTATTTTAGTTTATTTCAGTTCATTTCAGTTTAGCTCGGTTTATTCTTGATCATTTTGGTATGTTTTTGTTTATTTTAGTTTATTCTATCAAATTTGAGTTTATTTAGAATAATTTTTTTTTGTTTAGAATTATTCTGGTATAATTTAGTTTTTTTTAGATTTTTTAAAGTTATTTCAGTTCATTCTAGTTTATTTCAGTTTATTTTAGTCTATTCTTGATTATTTTGGTTTATTTAAGTTTATTTTAGTTTATTTTAGTTTATTTTAGTTTATTTTAGTTTATTTTAGTTTATTTTAGTTTATTTTAGTTTATTTTAATTTATTTCAGTTTATTTCAGTTTATTTTAGTTTATTCTTGATTATTTTGGTTTATTTTAGTTTATTTTAGTTTATATTAGTTCATTTTAGTTTATTTTAGTTTATTTTAGTTTATTTTGGTTTATTTTAGATTATTTTTGTTTATTCTAGTTTATTTTAGTATAATTTAGTTTATTATAGTATATATTAGTTTATTTCTGTTTATTTTAGTGTATTTTAATTGATTTTAATTTAACTTACATTATTTTAGTTTATTCTAGTTTATTTCAGTTTATTTTAGATTATTTTAGTTTATTTTAGTTTATTTTAGTTTATTTTAGTTAATTTAAGGTTATTTTAGTTTATTTTAGTTTATTTTAGTTTATTTTAGTTTATTTTAGTTTATTTTAGTTTATTTTAGTTTATTTTTGTTTATTTTAGTTTATTTTAGTTTATTTTAGTTTATTTTAGTTTATTTTAGTTTGTTTTTGTTTATTTTATTTTATTTCAGTTTATTTTAGTTTATTTTAGTTTATTTTAGTTTATTTTAGTTTATTTTAGTTTATTTAAGTTTATTTTAGTTTATTTTAGTTTAAATTAGTTTACTTTAGTTTATTTTAGTTTATTTTAGTTTATTTAAGTTTATTTTAGTTTATTTTAGTTTAAATTAGTTTACTTTAGTTTATTTTAGTTTATTTTAGTTTATTTTAGTTTATTTTAGTTTATTTTAGTTTATTTTAGTTTATTTTAGTTTATTTTAGTTTATTTTAGGTTATTTTAGTTTATTTTAGTTTATTTTAGTTTATTTTAGTTTATTTTAGTTTATTTTAGTTTATTTTAGTTTATTTTAGTTTATTTTAGTTTATTTTAGTTTATTTTAGTTTATTTTAGTTTATTTTAGTTTATTTTAGTTTATTTTAGTTTATTTTAATTTATTTTAGTTTATTTTAGTTTGATTTAGTTTATTTTAGTTTATCATAATTTATTTCAGTTTCTTTTAGTTTTAGTTTATTTTAGTTTATTTTAGTTTATTTTAGTTTATTTTAGTTTATTTTAGTTTATTTTAGTTTATTTTAGTTTATTTTAGTTTATTTTAGTTTATTTTAGTTTATTTTAGTTTATTTTAGTTTATTTTAGTTTATTTTAGTTTATTTTAGTTTATTTTAGTTCATTCTAGTTTATTTTAGTTTATTTTAGTTTATTTAAGTTTATTTTAGTTTATTTTAGTTTATATTAGTTTATTTTAGTTTATTTTAGTTTATTTTAGTTTATTTTAGTTTATTTTAGTTTATTTCAGTTTATTTTAGTTCATTTTAGTTTATTTCAGTTTATTTTAGTTTATTTTAGTTTATTTTGGTTTATTTTAGTTTATTTTAGTTTATTTCAGTTTATTTTAAACTATTTTTGTTTATTTTAGTTTATTTTAATTTTTTTAGTTTATTTTAGACTATTTTAGTTTATTTTAGTTTATTTTAGTTCATTTTAGTTTAATTTAGTTTATTTTAGTTTATTCTAGTTTATTTTAGTTTATTTTAATTTATTTTATTTATTTTAGTTATTTTAGTTTATTTTAGTTTACTTTCGTCTATTTTAGTTTATTTTAATTTATTTTGGTTTATTTAATTTCTTTTTAGTTTATTTTAGTTTATTCTAACTTATTTTAGTTTATTTTAGTTTTTCTTAGTTTATTTTATTTTATTCTGGCTTAATCCAGTTTAATTTAGTTTATTTCAGTTTATTTCAGTTTATTTCAGTTTATTTTAGTTTATTTCAGTTCATTTCAGTTTAGCTCGGTTTATTCTTGATCATTTTGGTATGTTTTTGTTTATTTTAGTTTATTCTATCAAATTTGAGTTTATTTAGAATAATTTTTTTTTGTTTAGAATTATTCTGGTATAATTTAGTTTTTTTTAGATTTTTTAAAGTTATTTCAGTTCATTCTAGTTTATTTCAGTTTATTTTAGTCTATTCTTGATTATTTTGGTTTATTTAAGTTTATTTTAGTTTATTTTAGTTTATTTTAGTTTATTTTAGTTTATTTTAGTTTATTTCAGTTTATTTCAGTTTATTTTAGTTTATTCTTGATTATTTTGGTTTATTTTAGTTTATTTTAGTTTATATTAGTTCATTTTAGTTTATTTTAGTTTATTTTAGTTTATTTTAATTTATTTTGGTTTATTTTAGATTATTTTTGTTTATTCTAGTTTATTTTAGTATAATTTAGTTTATTTTAGTATATATTAGTTTATTTCTGTTTATTTTAGTGTATTTTAATTGATTTTAATTTAACTTACATTATTTTAGTTTATTCTAGTTTATTTCAGTTTATTTTAGTTTATTTTAGTTTATTTTAGTTTATTTTAGTTTATTTCAGTTTATTTTAAACTATTTTTGTTTATTTTAGTTTATTTTAATTTTTTTAGTTTATTTTAGACTAATTTAGTTTATTTTAGTTTATTTTAGTTCATTTATTTTAATTTAGTTTATTTTAGTTTATTCTAGTTTATTTTAGTTTATTTTAATTTATTTTATTTATTTTAGTTATTTTAGTTTATTTTAGTTTACTTTCGTCTATTTTAGTTTATTTTAATTTATTTTGGTTTATTTAATTTCTTTTTAGTTTATTTTAGTTTATTCTAACTTATTTTAGTTTATTTTAGTTTTTCTTAGTTTATTTTATTTTATTCTGGCTTAATCCAGTTTAATTTAGTTTATTTCAGTTTATTTCAGTTTATTTCAGTTTATTTTAGTTTATTTCAGTTCATTTCAGTTTAGCTCGGTTTATTCTTGATCATTTTGGTATGTTTTTGTTTATTTTAGTTTATTCTATCAAATTTGAGTTTATTTAGAATAATTTTTTTTTGTTTAGAATTATTCTGGTATAATTTAGTTTTTTTTAGATTTTTAAAGTTATTTCAGTTCATTCTAGTTTATTTCAGTTTATTTTAGTCTATTCTTGATTATTTTGGTTTATTTAAGTTTATTTTAGTTTATTTTAGTTTATTTTAGTTTATTTTAGTTTATTTTAGTTTATTTTAGTTTATTTTAGTTTATTTTAATTTATTTCAGTTTATTTCAGTTTATTTTAGTTTATTCTTGATTATTTTGGTTTATTTTAGTTTATTTTAGTTTATATTAGTTCATTTTAGTTTATTTTAGTTTATTTTAGTTTATTTTGGTTTATTTTAGATTATTTTTGTTTATTCTAGTTTATTTTAGTATAATTTAGTTTATTATAGTATATATTAGTTTATTTCTGTTTATTTTAGTGTATTTTAATTGATTTTAATTTAACTTACATTATTTAGTTTATTCTAGTTTATTTCAGTTTATTTTAGATTATTTTAGTTTATTTTAGTTTATTTTAGTTTATTTTAGTTAATTTAAGGTTATTTTAGTTTATTTTAGTTTATTTTAGTTTATTTTAGTTTATTTT